>OZ023218.1:46937031-46960196 GCA_963995525.1 Escarpia spicata
ACATCCGTGTCAGTTGTAAAGATCAGGTCGCTCTGGTACGGCAACATATATATGTTGGTTTTATGTGGCTACGTCATTCCGCTTCTCTCACTTATGGAAATATTCCACGTATGACGCATCGGTTGAATCAATGGGATATTCCACAGACGAAGTTACTCGATGATAGGTAATGTTTACGCATGATTGACCCGATAGCGGACATAGGACGTATGGTTGTAACTTGTAAACTATGTAAATAGTACACTACGATGTGTTTACGCGACACGATTAACATATATATATATATATATCACACAAACGCACGCATACACAAAGATGGAATTATTTGACACTGACTGTGGGTCATTTATTTTATTGTGAGTGAATATTGGGGGCTAAAGATGACCAAATATCTTGAACGGCACTCCCTCGAGGTTCATCAAAACTCCAGTTGCACCCGCATTGAGGCCTACCGAAAACCTGCAACTGCATCCTCTTGCCAAAATGTTGGAGGGTCAATCCTATATCCAGGCCAGGGGCGTGTCCAGCGAGGGTAGTCTGGACGGCACAAAAACCTCCATTGGCGTCCGAACCAAATGATGTTGAATATGTTTCGCTACGGCGCCACTGTAACTTCAGCTTATCTTCTGTCTCGGCTCGACTAGTGACATCGGAAGACGGGGGGACTGGGTGCTGTTGAAAATGTAACTTCAGTCACGGGGGCACATTCAAATTCAAACGGATTTAGGGGGCACTGTAACGAGTGTCCATACAAAAGCTCTGGGGCACTCCAAATTCCAAAGGTCTAGGAGGGCACGTGTCACCCATGCCCCCCACAGTTAACAGTAAATTAATAGAACATATTATCTACAGGTTGTGTATGTATGTGTGCATGTATATGTATATGTATATGTAGGTAAGTATGTATGTATGTACGTACGTACGTACGTATGTATGTATGTATGTATGTATATATTATGTATGTATGTATGTCTGTATGTATGTATGTATGTATGTATGTATGTATGTATGTATGTATGTATGTATGTATGTATGTGTGAGTGTGTGTGTGTGTATATGTGTATGTGTGTGTATGTACGTATGTATATACGTATATATATATATTTATATATATATATAATAGTGTAAATAATATTGGACTTTCATTATTTGCGTAAAACGATATGTTGTCCATTTGCATTGCATTCTGGAGTTTATGCGGTAGATTGCAGTTTTGTCAAGTATTGTTAAAATTGTTTACGTGTTTTAAGGACGACGTCCGAGATTGACAGGGAAGATATCGCAAACCACGTGTAGCATGGTCCGCGTGGAATCCTCATGCCGGATGAAGCAGATCATTGTTTAAAGTAAATACCCTCCGTCCGGTGATATCATACATAAGAATACAACTTACTCATAAGCATCTGTGTTGTCTTTCTATATGGGGAGAGGCCGTGACGTAGCTGCGTAAACAACTCGACAGCATCGCCAGGATTAACAATGACGGTGTCGGTGTTTACTATTTGTAGGTACAGTCTCCGATGTTGACGTTTCCCGAGTGTCTCTCTCTCTCTGTCTCTCTCTCTCTCTCTCTCTCTCTCTCTCTCTCTCTCTCTCTCTCTCTTCTCTCTCTCTCTCTCTCTCTCTCTCTCTCTCTCTCTCTCTCTCTCTCTCTCTCTCTCTCTCTCTCTCTCTCTCTCTCTCTCTCTCTCTCTCTCTCTCTCTCTCTTCTCTCTCTCTCTCTCTCTCTCTCTCTCTCTCTCTCTCTCTCTCTCTCTCTCCCTCCCTCCCTCCCTCCCTCCCTCCCTCCCTCCCTCCCTCCCTCCCTCCCTCCCTCCCCCCTCCCTCCCTCCCTCTCTCCCTCCCTCCCTCCCTCCCTCTCTCCCTCCCTCCCTCCCTCCCTCCCATATTCTTCATTACTGACTCAATTCATTATTTATGCAAAAGAGGTCAACCTCTACGTAAACAAGTCCGGCGCTGCAAGGAAGTACGGGGGTAGTGAGGCGTGACCAGTTCGACTGCTATGCGTCACTGAGCAGTGTATGCTATGGGGATTTGTCGCTGTGGGCTGTGCGGCAAAGCTTGGGTTAGTCAGTAAACAAACTGTTATGCGATAAGAACCTTGGCACGCAGTGTGCAAGAGGACCGTTTTGGGCCAGATAGTGCAGAAAGTAAACGTCCTCATTATTACACGTAAAATCAATACCTGTATAGATCATATGGATTATTGAGAATACACAGGGTGCGATCATGGCCCAGGACATAAACTTACTAATATTCATATACCCTACCATCTACCTGTTTAGTTTGCACCAGCCCAAACCCTGCACTTGCACTGTTTTAAAACAGCTTAGTTTTATTTACTTTTATTCTACTTAAATGCGACTTTAGCTAATCCAAAGGCAGTATATTTCGCAATCAACTCCCTGGCCTCGACATTAAGTTCACACTGCTCATAACCCTGTGCCTTGTTGCTGCAAACATGCATAGATACCTCTACCAAAACTCCACAAGTGAGGAAGACCTCCCAAAATTTTCAACAATGCTGACAAGAAAGCTGCCATCCTTTCCAAAATTCACAGTTACAAAGAAAAACAAGATGCTGCCAACTAAACCTCACAGCCTGTCCTTACTGTATATTTGTGGACTACTAGTCCAAGCAGGGGACCTTCATCCAAACCCTGGCCCCATGTCAACCTCCACTCCAGACTTCCCATGTGGCATATGCAGTCATGAGGTACATGAACATCACCATGCCATCCAATGCGATGAATGTGATTGCTGGTACCACACCTCGTGTGTCCAAATAAATGATACCACATATGAACAATTAAAGCACAACAGTGTCCTATGGTTTTATTCTTGCTGTGGGCTTCCAAACTATTCCAGATGTCTATTCTCAAGCAACATAACCACATCAAACCAATACTCAGTTCTGCAGTCTCTTTCAGACAGCAGTAACTACACAAATAGCATGGATGACCAAAACCCTACATTTGCACCTATCCAGCAAATACATCTACCCCGACCGAGCAAACGCTAAAACAAAATCTAAACTAAAAGCCATGCTGATCAACTGCAACAGCTTCAAGAACACAGCCAAAGTATCCCAACTTCAGGCAACAATAAATTCAATAAACCCTGACATAGTCTTCCTAGTGGAAATCAAACTTGATTCAAGCATCCCCACATACTCTTTTCTCCCCACAAACTATGATGCAATCAGAAAGGACCGCAACACTCATGGAGGTGGTGTTGTGATAACACTGAGAAATGACATAATTGCAGACCCCCAAGATAAACTGAATACTACATGTGAAATAGTCTGGACTAAACTACATTTCTTTCATAACAAAGCCATCTATTTGGCATCCTACTACAGACCCCCCAAATGATCATACAACATCCCTGGAAGCCCTACATGAATCCCTGGCTATCTTCTACCGTGGCTGAAAACTTCCATCAGTTATAATCGCCGGGGACCTAAACCTACCAGACATCAACTGGGAAAACCTCTGTACAACAAACCAACAGACAGCAACAAAACACAACAAACTACTTGAAATAGTCAGTGAATATGGTTTAACAAATATGGTAAATGAACCGACTCGACTAGACTCGGGAAATATCCTTGACCTAGTACTTACATCAAACCCCGCCCTTATATCTAGCGTAAACACAGTGACAGGCATGAGCGATCACGAAGCTGTTCTCTTTCACATTAATATGAACCCAATGAAGAAAACCAAACCTCCACACAAAGTGTACAACTTTAAGTCTGCTAACTGGGAAACCCTCAGATCAAACTGTACCCTTCTTGCTCAAAAGTACTTTGCCCGAAATCCTGATAACCTAGACATTGATACAAATTGGAACTTTTTTCACCAAAACTACACTCAACTGATAAAACAATCTATCCCTAGCCGCATGACAAAATCAAAACCGCATTTACCCTGGATCACAAAAAACATAATCAGACTACAAAGAAAACGGGACAAAACTCATGCTAATGCTAAGAAAACAAAGAAAAACAAACACTGGGAACATTTCAAAAACCTAAGAAAAGAAGTCAACAAAGAAATAACCAAATCCTACAACAGCTACATCAATAACATCATAGGTGAAAGCCTCACAACAAACCCTAAGCGATTCTGATCCTTCATTAAACAAACAAAAACTGAAAACCTTGGCATCCCAACACTAAAAGCAAATGACAAGATGCAAACAACTGATCACGACAAAGCAAACATACTAAATGACCACTTCAAATCAGTTTTCACCAAAGAACAATTTCCTATCCCAACTAAAGGCCCATCACCATTCCCTTCAATCGAAACACTTAATATCGGAATAAATGGCATCATAAAACAGCTTGAAGCTCTAACACCAAACAAGGCATCAGGACCAGATGAAATCCCAGCAAAAGTATTAAAGGAGACTGCCAGAGAAATATCTACAATAATACAACACATATTCCAGCAATCATCAGTCACCCCAGTATACAAGAAAGGCAGCAAAAGTGATCCCGTAAACTATAGACCAATTTCCCTGTCATGCATTCTGTGCAAGGTGATGGAGCATATCGTTCTTAGTCACATGTGGAAACACCTAAGTGCTAACAACGTTATCCTTCATCACCAGCATGGATTCCGAACTGGACTATCCTGCCAAACACAGCTTGTGGAAGCAGTCCATGACTGGGCTTCCTCTATGAACGAGCTTTCGACAAGGTTCCCCACAAACGACTTCTCAATAAATTAAACTACTATGGTATCACAGGTCACACACTACAATGGATAACGTAATTTCTATCAAACCGCAACCAGATTGTATCAATAAATGGTTCCCACTCAGCTCCTGCAAATGTCATCTCCGACGTACCCCAAGGCTCAGTCCTTGGCCCGGTCTTCTTCCTACTGTACATAAATGATATCACCAATTCAATCAACTCAACTATCAGACTCTTTGCCGATGACTCGATCGTATATAGAGAAATCCAAACACCTGCAAACCATAGCATCCTTCAAACAGATCTAAACAAACTAGCCGACTGGACAGACAAGTGGCAAATTAATTTCAATATCCCAAAGTGTAAACTTCTAAGAATTACCCATAAACGCAAACCAAGCCTCTTCACTTACACCATCTCAAACCAACCAGTTTCCCAAGACGATTCACACCCCTATCTTGGCATCACAATAGATTCCAAACTGTCATGGACAAAGCATGTTAACACCACTGCATCTCAATCTGCTAGAACACTTGGCCTCCTTAAACGCTCTCTCCACCCTGCAACATCTAAAGTTAAGGAAACAACCTACAATATGTTAGTAAGGCCAAAACTAGAGTATGGAGTTGTAGCCTGGAATCCCTATACACAAAATAATATTGATACCCTTGAAAAAATCCAAAGAAGCGCAGCTAGATTTACTTTAAATGACCACCGCCGCACAACAAGCGTAACCAGCCTCATAAATAAACTTGGTTGGCAGACTCTAGAAAGAAGACGATTACAACACCAACTTACCTTCTTCTACAAAATAAAACACAACCTCCTGAACATTACCCTACCACAACATCTTATAGTCCCATGCTCCCGTACACGAAACATTACCCTACCACAACATCTTATAGTCCCATGCTCCCGTACACGAAACATTACCCTACCACAACATTTTATAGTCCCATGCTCCCGTACACGAAACATTACCCTACCACAACATCTTATAGTCCCATGCTCCCGTACACGAAACATTACCCTACCACAACATTTTATAGTCCCAAGGTTCCGTACACGAACCAGCGATCCAAACAGATACATACAAATACATGCACGCATAAATACATATGTATATCATTCTATCCTAGAGTTATAAGAGCTTGGAATCTACTCCCCCCAGAAACAATAAGCCTACCCACACTACACCCATTCCAACAAGCTCTAAGTACCATCCACCTTGTTGCTCCAGCCCACCTTACCAGACTATAGACAGAGACTGTGTTTTTAACCTGCACAAATTATTGCACTTGTTTTACATAATTATTTGTTTTATTTTCTTTTAAAATTATTTGTCAAATTCAGTTTCACGCACCCTTTGCAATGCGCACTGCACATCTCCTAGGTTAGCCCCAGAAGGGGCTGTGTGGAGAAGCAATACCTAAGAACCTAAGAACCTAAGTTCGCTCGATGTATCAAGCTGATCATCACGTGTGCCGTGGTCAGTGTATGTGTCCTCGTCTCAACGACAACTGCGGAGACCAACTCGTGGACTAAGGCCGAGTTCCCGAATCCATAACTCGACATCAACGACTGAGGCAACAACGGCAGTAGATTGTGGGTTTGTGACCCGGGTCGGCTGCTCACGAAACAAGAAGATTGGTTGTTGATGTGTACACAATCAATAAAACCCAGTGTTTGTTGGGCGGAGCTAACTAGGCCTACTTAGTGCCACGTATAAATCAAATTTTCAACTTCATGCTGGGCAGACACTAGCCATTCAGCAGAGTCTGCTCGGAGATTATGCTGCACTTCGGGGGGGGGGGGGGGGGGGGTTGTTGTGCTTAATAAAAAGATACATGATGAACTTGTAATGAGGATTAATAAATAAATAAACAAATTGAGAAGTTTAAATGAATAAATTAATAAAAATATGTCTAAAAATAAGTATGTATGAAGCCCCAAGTATGTTTAAAGAAGAAGAGAAGTGGAAACAGTGGACGATGTGTTAATTATTTGGAGTATCCGGTCAGACCGTAGCGGTCACCGCAATCAAATCGTGACATATATAATGCGCCGTTCCAACAATCGTTGCTCACGGTTCCGTACCAAATGTTTTGGAAAACAGGTAAGTCTTCAGGTTCAATTTAAAAACAGTATTCGACACTGTTGTTGATGTGAGATGCTGCAGCAGCAGGTTCCACAGTGGGGTTGCCACGCGAAATGACCAGTCGCCACAGTAACGCCTTGCAAATGGGACATATAGTTGCTTGTGTTCACTTTGTGTTCACTAGAGCAGAGCAATCTAGTTGGCTGGCGTCGGTCTACACAATGTGTCATGGACTGTGGTGCACGGCCAGTTTGTACCCTAGCTATGCGTGAGAAGGATCTAAAACTGTACGCGCACTACTATCGGCGATCAGTAGCGGTGTGGTGTGATTGAATTTCCTGGCGTCACCGACAAGGCGGGCCGCCCAGTTCTGCACTCTTTGCAGTGGTTGCCTTTGTTTCTGTTAGTCGTCGGTAGAATATACACCGGGCCCACTGACTAACCTTTAGTAGTCGGGGAACATTTTAGGTAGTCGGTGGTCCCTCCCCCTTCACGTTGCACGTATTCGGTGATTCGACTTCGGGGTTGTACACCAACCAGACTGACCTGTTGACGCACTGTTTTCATCCTGACGTTAATAGCGCAAACTGCTGATAGAACAAATAATATCACTGAATCCCGGACCACAAATGTCCAGTTTGTCTGGACCATGAATTCACATAAAACCAACACAACTACAGTTTGCCTAACCGCCCGACTCCCGATTTGTTTTTTAAATAAATAAACTCCCAACTTCTGATGTTTGGGGTGGTGGGACGCAAAGTTCAGGTATTGGTCTGGTAAACTCTGCATCCAAGAAGGGCATGCTGTTGTTCTCTTCATCTTCCCGCGTGAAAATGATGCTACCTGTTAGGTCTACAGTGTTCATGTGTTGTTGTAATTTATTTGCCTTTCCTGTGTAAACCAGGCAAATTACATCGTCCACATGTCGCTTCCAGTTTCTCGGTTGGCAATCGACTAGTGCTGTGGCTATGATTTTCTGCTCCAGGTCCTCCATGTACAGGTTCACAGCAATGGAGGATACTGGACTGCCCATGGCTACCCCAAATTTATGCTGGTAAATTTCGCCTCCAAATCTGAAGTATGTCGTCTCCAAGACAAATTTAAACAACTCCATGATGTCGTCTACGTTTAGGTTTGTTCTCTTCTTTAGTGTCTTGTCATTTTCTAGTTTTTTTCTGATGATTTTGCAAGCTTCTCTGATCGGGGTCTTCCTGAACAGTGACACAACATCACATGACACAAATGTTTCTCCTTCTTCCATTCTCAGCTTTATAATTTCTTTCACCAGTTCTTGTGAGTTTTCCGTATGGTGTTCTGTTTTTCCAACAAGTGGTTGTAGTACGTTGGCCAATTCTCTGGATACTCTGTATGCTATTGTCTGTGTGCAGTCGACAATTGGTCTGAGTAGTACCCTTTCCTTGTGGATTTTTGTTGATCCATACATCCGTGGTACTTTTTCTAGCGTAGGATACAAGTACCAGTACTGATCTTTGGTGATCTTCCCTTCATTCTCCAAGGAATTTACCATTCTGAACTGCCTCACGTATACGATGACGTCATTTACTGATGAAGTCGACGTGATACGTTGACGAAAGCCTCTACCAGGTAAATTTAACATCTTGGATATGAAAAATGACAGTTTCTGATTTGAAAACGAACTATCCAGAAGAATATTCAGTAATAATAATTCAAGGGTTCATCTCCATCCCTCGGAAGGAAAATTCGCCGTCATATTTTGGAAATTCCCCTTTGACTAAGGGTTTCTGTGTGCTACAGGGTCCGTACTGGAGATTAGACGGACGTTTCTGCCACCAATAAGTTGTAGTCGTATTATGTAACTAGCAACAATCGTCGAAAACGCGTGCAGCTTTGCGAAAAATGTTCAACGGTACAAAACCGTCTGGAATTCTTTTCTTGCGTTTGTGTATTATGTAGCACATTTTTGCTAATGTCTATCAACTTAAAGCCGGGATACACTCTCACGTTTCGCCTGATCCGGTGTGAGGTCATAATCACGTAATTTAGAAAACTTTGGATTACGTCGGAACTAGTGTGTGCTATTCTGACGTATTCGAAAGGTTTCAGAATTACGACATTATAACCTCCCGCCGACTTCGAGCATAGCGCAGTCGGTGTCAGTCGGTGTAGTGGATACGCTGCAGTCGGTGACAGTCGGTGTAGGGGATACACTGCAGTCGGTGTCAGTCGGTGTAGTGGATACACTGCAGTCGGTGTCAGTCGGTGTAGTGGATACACTGTAGTCGGTGTCAGTTGGTGTAGGGGATACACTGCAGTCGGTGTCAGTCGGTGTAGGGGATATACTGCAGTCGGTGTCAGTCGGTGTAGTGGATACACTGCAGTCGGTGTCAGTCGGTGTAGGAGATACACTGCAGTCGGTGTCAGTCAGTGTAGTGGATACACCGCAGTCGGTGTCAGTCGGTGTAGTGGATACACTGCAGTCGGTGTCAGTCGGTGCAGTGGATACACTGCAGTCGGTGTCAGTCGGTGCAGTGGATACACCGCAGTCGGTGTCAGTCGGTGTAGTGGATACACTGCAGTCGGTGCAGTGGATACACTGCAGTCGGTGTCAGTCGGTGTAGTGGATACACTGCAGTCGGTGTCAGTCAGTGTAGTGGATACACCGCAGTCGGTGTCAGTCGGTGTAGTGGATACACTGCAGTCGGTGTCAGTCGGTGCAGTGGATACACCGCAGTCGGTGTCAGTCGGTGTAGTGGATACACTGCAGTCGGTGCAGTGGATACACTGCAGTCGGTGTCAGTCGGTGTAGTGGATACACTGCAGTCGGTGTCAGTCGGTGTAGGGGATACACTGCAGTCGGTGTCAGTCGGTGTAGTGGATATACTGCAGTCGGTGTCATTCAGTGTAGTGGATACACTGCAGTCGGTGTCAGTCGGTGTAGGGGATACACTGCAGTCGGTGTCAGTCGGTGTAGGGGATACACTGCAGTCGGTGTAGGGGATACACTGCAGTCGGTGTCCACTCGGAAGCCCCCACCCGCAAAACGCCCCGTGAGGGCGCTTTGGGGCCCCGTCCAGGGGGCCCCTCAACCACGTCCAGCAACCTCTCATCATGCACCGTTCTCCCCCGGTCACCACGTCGTTACCTTCGTTAATCGTCAACCAAAACACCTCTCGCCGCACTGACACAAGAAAACACCTCATTACACCTTGCAGTTTAGTGGGCAGTACACCTTGCTGGTTAGTGGGCAGTACACCTTGCAGGATAGTGGGCAGTACACATTGCAGGATAGTGGGCGGTACACCTTGCAGGATAGTGGGCAGTACACCTTGCAGGATAGTGGGCGGTACACCTTGCAGGTAAGTGGGCATTACACCTTGCAGGTTAGTGGGCAGTACACCTTGCAAGTTAGAGGGCATTACACCTTGCAAGTTAGAGGGCAGTATACCTTACGGTTTTGTGTATAGCACACTATACACAATACCATGTACTTTGCAGGTTAGAGGGCAGTACACCTTGCAGGTTAGTGGGCAGTATACAGCTGTACATTGCAGGTTAGTGGGCAGTACACCTTGCAGGTTAGTGGGCAATATAAATTGCATGTTATTGAGCAGTATACTTTGCCGATTAGTGGGCAGTGCACCTTGCAGGTTAGTGAGCAGTACACCTTGCAGGTTAGTGGGCAGTATACTTTGCATTTTAGTGGGCATTACACCTTGCAGGTTAATGGGCGGTACACCTTGCAGGTTAGTGGGCGGTACACCTTGCAGGTTAGTGGGCATTACACCTTGCAGGTTAGTGGGCAGTATACCTTGCAGGTTAGAGGGCTGTATACTGTGCATGTTATTGAGCAGTATACTTTGCAGGTTAGTGGGCAGTATACTTTGCAGGTTAGTGGACAGTACATCTTGCAGGTTAGTGGGCAGTACACCTTGCATTTTATTCAGTGGTCAGTGGTCAGTGGTCAGTGGTCAGTGGTTAGGCTAGCGTTTACGTTATTATTACATTACACATAGCCACAAGAGGTCAGCACTATAGTTACATGACAGGTCATTAATCATAGGGTCATTACCGGCTCTACCGGCTCTTCCGTTTGGAATAAGCCGTCCAAAAGCCTTTGATGTTCCTTTGATCGTTTATTCCAATGGATACTGAGACAGACTTATTAATAACTACTTGCACGTAAATAACTGCGTCGTTTGTGTCAATCTGGACACACGAGCGCGGTAGAATAGAACCTTTGTCTAATAATAATAATGTATTTATTTCAGACAATCATCATGTCTATATATACAGATACATCAATAAAAGTATGTACAAAAATAATAAAAAATACATCGATAAGAACAATATGTTTAAAAATTATATAAATCCCGGACCCACTGGTGCCGCTGTTTCGAAGTACAATACACGTCGCTAGTTTTAATGCTATAAATAATGGGATTCAAAGACATGTCAATCCTATTCATTAAGCTGAAAATAGCCTTTCTGATTACACATTTACCCGAGCTGACATTAGCTGTAGCAAACATGTGGCTAGCGCTACATCTCGTGGGCAAATTGATCAATATCCTGAAAGAGTTGTTATATGCAACAACGAATTGCTGATAATTAACTTTTCTAAAGTTCACCCGTAACGCACACATATAGATATTACCAAAATACGCTGTAAATAGCTTATTTTTTACAGAGGTTGAACAAAAGTGGAACTTTTGACGTAACATATTACTCTTGGCATACAAAGGTCTCACTTTGGCTTGCATGTCAGACTCATCAGACAAGTTATTAGAAATTACATGTCCAAGATATTTACCAGAGGTGGCAAAGTTTAACTTCTTTCCTCCTAATGTCATTTCTTTAGACAGATTTGACATTCTAGATTTAAAGTACATGAGCAGGGATTTACCCGCATTGTATTGTACGTCATGCTCACATCCATATGAGTAACACATGTCTAGTAGTGTTTGTAGTCCTTTAGCAGAAGGTGCAAACAGAAGTAGATCATCGGCGTATATAAGGTAATTAACAACCATGTTACCAAGACTACAACCGATTTGTTTTTTATCTAATTACGTCACTCGGCTTCTTACAGTTATGGAAACATTCGACAGATGACGCACCGCAAAGGGATATTCCACAGAGGGAACTACGTGAAGGTGTGGCATTTATTTCAGTTGATTCACTTAGTGATTGATCTGGTAATGGAGAGGTGATCTATTTACGCGTCACAACCAAGACATACGCTCGTACGCACGCATGCACTCATGCACGCACGCACGCACGCACGCACGCACGCACGCACGCACGCACGCACGCACGCACGCAATCGTGTGTACAGATCGACAAAACGACGCAGTTATTTACGTACAGGTGTAAGTGAGTGGAACAAAATAGCGATGAACATTATTATATATTATATTTGCGATAAGGTGCACTGTTCTTCTTTGTGTTTAAAAAAAAAAGTAGAATGGTGTGCGCGTGTGTGTGTGCTTATGCTAGCGCATGTGTGTGTGTGTGTGTGTGTGTGTGTGTGTGTGTGTGTGTGTGTGTGTGTGTGTGTGTGTGTGTGTGTGTGTGTGTGTGTGTGTGTGTGTGTGTGTGTGTGTGTGTGTGTGTGTGTGTGTGTGTGTGTGTGTGTGTGTGTGTGTGTAATATCACGGGACAAATGGTCAGTTACTTTCAGGTGATTTGTGCGTGCGTGTGTATATTTGACTGTCCACGTATGTGAGTGTTTACGGGCTGACGTGCGTGCGTGCGTGCGTGCGTGCGTGCGTGAGTGCATGGGTGCATGCGTGCGTACGGGCATAAGTCTTGGTTGTGACGCGTAAATAGATCACCTCCCCATTACCAGGTCATTCATTGTGTGAATCAACTAAAAATAAATGCCACACCTTCACGTAGTTCCCTCTGTGGAATATCCCTTTACGGTGGGTCATCTGTGGAATTTTCCGACGCAGTTATTTACGGGCAGGTGTAAGTGAGTGGAATACAATAGCGATGAACATGATTCGTTACTGGTGCACACCTTCGCAGTGACATATGCCACTGAAATTTCAGCCGATGAAGGAGGTAGTTTATTCCTGGAGTATTCATCTTTCATGAATAATACTAATATTGTATATAATATTTACACTGTTCTTCTTTGTTTTTTTTCCAAAGTAGAATGGTGTGCGCGCGCGTGTGTGCTTATGCTAGCGCATGGGTGCGTGTGTGTGCGTGCGTGAATGTGACCCAGTTTTCAACGCGCAACCATAAATGTCAATGAATCACAATAAATAATTGCCCGACGGCTTTTGGTATTGTGTACGTAGGGCCGTGCCTGTGGAGTGACACATTGCAGTGTTTTACCAGGGTTAATTGCCTTGTGACATTGAGCTAACTGCCTTGTAAAATATGCTTACATCTGCTTGGATGTTAGATGAATGTAGAGTTTGATACGGCGTATTCAGTGATTTTTTGCATCCTGAAAAATGTTGTTTCTATACATTAATTTTTAATTATACTTCATGTATATTGATATAATATAATCTGTCAGTAAATAGAAAAAGTATTTAATTACTTTAGCAATTACTATTAATATCAAGTTTACGAATAACCACCAGTGTTTATATGCATTTCATTTTCAGTTATCCATTGTAACGGTAAAATAAAATAATTTAGGTAAGGGTCAAAGAGTCCAATAAACATTTATTATTAGCAGCCATTTTTAAGTGACAATTTTACGTTACTTATTACTGTCTTTTGTACTCAAAATGATGTCGTTGCCGTTTACAAAGTATGTTTACTTGACGGTTGTCCTTCACTCAGTCAGATTGCTTTGCTTGTAGTTGGTTTTTTTTACGAAGTCCGTCTACACCAGCCTGTATTCTTTTTATTATTAATATACGTGGTTGTTCAGAATCAGAATAATTTATTCGATCATAAAATGCGTATTATATACAGCAAATAAATGTAAAGAAATGTATGGTCAGGGAGAATAATTATGCATGCCACTAAAATAAGAGCCACCCTCTTGTTAAATGTATAATTTTAATAAGTTATAGTATATCAATAATTATTGTAATTAAATATGATGTTATAAGTAATAAGCATTAATTGACAGTGTTTAACACTAACTAACTAATTAACCCACTCACTCACTAACACTAACTAACTACTAACAAAAACTAACATCAAACAGACAAAATAAAACACTAGAATAACAATATACAAATTACACTAAAATAAAACTGAAATTTTTGGCTTAGTTAAACATTACTAAAACATTTAGCCAATAACACCAATTAATACTAATTAACAGAATAATCCCGCATTAATATTAATTAAATAAAAACTCAAATACTTAACCCTAAAAATCTTTTTTAAATACTAACAATATAAAATACAATTGTCTTATGTTACAAAACACTGTAATGGTGATTCGTTCTGTATAGTCATAACTAAACAACACACAATGTTTACAAACCGTTTAAGTTGGAAGGTTTAGCTTATGTTCAGTTAGTACAAATATAACAGTTAGGGATAAAACATTCAGTTTCACAATTCTGTATGAAGTATTCTTTTTATAGTATATTGAAAAAGCTTTGGAGAGAATGTGTAAGAATCTTATTTATGAGTTCAGATGGTACATTGTTGACATTGTGGATAATTGAATGTCTTATGCAATTAGCGGCAAAAATATGATTTACTCGGTTTATGTAGATATTATTACTGTTTCTGGTATGATAGTTATGAATGTTTGAATTATGTACAATGGGTATAATATTAAAGTGTTCTGGTAATTTTTTATTTACAAGTTTAACATAAAATTGTAGTTGTAGGAGTTTTAAAATATCATCCAGCTTTAAAAGACCCATGTTCTTGAAAATGGGCTTAGTATGTGCATTATATTTTGAAGATGTTATTGATCTAAGAGATTTCTTCTGAAGTTTTTCAAACGATTTGTTTAGCATCCCCATGCTAGAATTGCGTAGTTGAGATGAGATAGAGGCCCTATTACACTGCTCGACGGCAGCGGTAAACCGCGACGGCAAACGGCAAAGTAAAAACCGCTCTATATTGAATTACCGAGACCCTAGTATACTGCTCGACGGCAAAACTGCTCGACGGCAAACCTTCGAGAATCGAAACAGAAGCGATTTTTCAGAAAATGCCGTGCGGCAAATTTCTCTTTGACCAATCAGAGTTGTTGTTTTGGTATGACGTCGAAGTGCACTTGTCAGATTGCGCGTGTTCAAATATAGCGATATAAACAATTGAAAATAACGGAAAACGGATTCGAATTAGCAGCGCAGTCTGTTGATAACAGTGGTTGATAACCCTAAATTAGCAGCGCCGTCTGTTGATAGCCCTGACAAAATTCATGATGTCGGCAGAAAAACTTATGGTAGAGATCGAGAGAAGGGAATTGCTATATGCTCCATCCCATCCTGATTACAAAGACGCAAAGAAGAAGAGGACCGTGTGGGAATGCATTAGGGACAAGCTAGACATGACTGGTACGTGATAATTAATAGAAATAATGCAACACAAGTTTCGATGTCAGTATAAATATTCAGGAATTCGGACCGTTCGCAGCAAGTGCTTCGCAGCGTCGCCTATCGAACGGTGCTGTCATGACTTCAGGCAGCTGTTAAAACATTGTGAGAGATAGGGCCTACGTGTGCCGTGTTTAATATTAAAAGTCTTGTCAATAGAATGTTCAATTATAACACAAAAAGTTCACCATCACACCTGTTCCAACCACATATCTGATCGACCAAACATAGCTTTGCTGGAATCACAAGTTACAATTGTTGTTTATGCCTTGTGGCTAATAACAGTAGGAATAGTGCTTCCTCCTCTCGATTCCTTCTTTTGCCCGCCATATTTTATTGCATCTACAAGCTGTTCACGTGACAAATTTGCATATGCCGTCGAATATTGTCGCGCTCTGTGTACTAGGCTCTGCACGCGGTTTGCCGCTTTGCCGTCGAGGTTTTGCCGTTGCCGTCGAGCAGTGTAATAGGGCCTTCAGACTAAAACATTATACATTTTGAGTAAAATGTTGCAAGGTACATTGTGTTTTAATTTATTAAAAATCCAAATTGTCTGTGAGATTTTGTTAGCTATTCTATTTACATGATTTCTTCCAACACATGTGTTTGTTAATAGTAAGGCCTAGAAAATTGAAATTATTAACCGGAAATAATTAAATATCATTCATTTTAATTTTTGGTATAATGATCTTTTTAAATGGGTATAAATTATCATAACTTATTAACTTACAACCATGTTGTTAGTTTGCTTATTTCATCGTTTATATTTTGACTGTTATTGCTTTCATTTATATATTTAAAAGCACTTAGATTGCTAGTTAAGGTAGTATCATCAGCATGTATGATTGTATTGAACAATGTTGTAGCATTGGCTATGTCGTTTATATAAATGATAAATACAAGTGGTCCAAGAATTGATCCCTGGGGACTCCTGTTTTGATATATATTGTTTCTGACTTAGTAAGTGAAAAATCAACATATTGTTTGCGATTTGTTCAATAACTTATAAGAAGGCTTAATGCCTTTTAATACCATCCAATGTATCCAATGTATCAAAAGCTTTTGATAGATCAAAATAAATATTCAAACGGATTTTGCCATTATCCATTTGCTGTATTATTCTATCAATCATTTCAAGGGCAGCTGATTCCGTAGAATGATTTTCTCTAAATTCGTATTGGTCATTGTAATATAGTTTATTTTGTTGGAAATGGTTAAGAGTCTGTTCAAATATAACTTTTTGAAATACCTTGGAGATTGCAGGAGGTAAAGAAATAAGACGCTGTGCACAGGATGCGAAATACACTGTATATATTGTCTGTGCACAGTGGCAATCCCTGTGAATTAATAAATTTGGATTGCCCATTACCAACCTATGCAATAGTTGGTGTAACTTTATACAAACAGAGAAAGGGCTGCATGAACAATTCTGTAACACATGTCATCATATATACACTGGGGGTGAGGGGGTACCGAGCGAAAGTAGCACACGAAATAGTGTAACTATCAACCACAACTAAGAAAAAACTTAATACAGTATTACAAAGAGACGTTTGTAGATATGAAACATTAACATGCCAAATAGGTAGTATGTGTATTATGACATTTGACTTGGCTAAGCTTGTATGTATTTCACAAGCGGAATTTTTTTTAATAACACTTGTTAATATGGCGAAAATAGAGGGGTATTTACATGAAACATCAAAATTAAAATAAATATTGTTCAAATAAAAAATAATTAGCAAAGGTGAAGTTCATCATGAATGTTCACACCTGTCGATGTTGTGAAAGTTCACGCAGTTTATTGTCTGTCTGAATCGTGAGCTTCCGGTCATGTTTGAGCAGGCAAACCATTCTTCCGTCGCTGATCCATACTGATTTTACGAACTCAAGTTCGCGTGCCTTGCGCAGAAGGTTTGATTTACGTTTGGTGAGTTGTTCGGTGATGACTAGTTTCGTGCCTTTGAGCTTCTTTTTGTGGATGAATATCAACCGACGAGTGGTGTAGTTGACGAGTTTGACAATTATAGGCCTTGGTTTTGATTTTGACTCAGTGGTGGTACGGCCGAGGCAATGGGACCGGTCGATGTCATCTGAATTTATGTGTAGGATAAGTTGTTTTTTGAATACATCAATTGCAGCCTCGGTAGTGTCTTGTTTTGTTTCTGGCACCCCGTGCAGAATCAAACAGTTTCGGCAACTGTACAGTTCTACTCCCTAAACATTGCATGTAACATGAGCCACGGTTGGTTGAAATAAGTTTCATTATGACCACCTGACCTGAGTAGATCTACTGATCTAGTGAGCGATTTGATAGGCTAAACTTAAATTCAGAGTTTCACAAAGCGATCAGCCAGGGGTACTGCTGGCTGGGACTGACGTATTCAGCAGCAGCGATCACTGGCGCGCGAGGATGGTATCTATGCGAGTTTCACGAAATGCTAAAACGCGGCATCACTGATAGATTCAATGCATGTTTTTCTGATGATAGTAATTGTTGTTTTAATTTGTAGTGTTCAGTTACGAAGGCTTGGTTATGACGAAGAATGGCAATACCATGTAGGCAATTTTGCTACACTTGGTGATTTCCCTGATTTATAATCCTTAGTACTTCGCACGTGTCTCGGTGATAGAGCTCTGTCAATACTAAGAAATACTTGGAGAACTATTATTGAATGTCTTCCTATCCAACAGAACACATGAAGTGTTTATTTTAAGCGGCCAGCGGTTATCATGTTGGCAATCCACGAATCGTCCTTTATTCAAGATGAATTAGGTAATGTCTGTGAGTGTGGAGTTTTAGTTATAAGTACAGCTGAAGTTGAAATTCAACAGTAATTGACTAATACGTATACTTTAAAACTCTGAGCCCAACTTACATCTACTGTGCTTGAGCTATAAAAATATTATAAAAATAGGTAAGCGAGCGAAAAATGTACAACTCCAAATACGTCTAAAAACATTAAATTCGAAGATCGTTTGCACCTATCATGGGTCGTCTAATCCCGATTATCTTGGCACGGTTCCTACAATCGTAACGTCATCGGTGTTATGTACAGTTCCGAACAATGTTGGTGGCGGCGGGTACTAAGTACACAAATCTTCATATTGCGGCGCTGCGTCTCATTTGCATAGGATTCAGACATGCGCACTTCGTAAGTTCTTGATTTCATGCTATAAGCTCCACCCACTTTTAAACGGCTTTGACGGCGGCGTTCTCGGAGCCGGCGTGACGTCACAATAACATCTGCCCACCAACGGTGACTAAAGGTCAAAACCCTTTGCGTTGGTTTGTTGATATACGTGACTGTGACGTCACGCCGACTTCGAGAAAGTAAGTTTCACCTGCCGATCAAAAGTGGGTGTAGCTTACAGCATGAAATCAGAAAGTAGCCGCTCAATCGGTAGATGGGTGAACTGCCGATTCATACGTTGTCCATTAACGACGAAATTTATTATTAGGCCTAGTGACGAATAGCCAATAGTCAATTCATACGGCGTCAGGTAGACGGACACGTTGCGATATTTTACCGGTAGGTTCGCATTGCGCATGCACAAATAAAGTGCCGGAGCTTTCAGATTTAACAAGTTTTAACAAGATTGCCACCACGAGAATTAACTGTAAATGGCAGGTGGACAAGGAAGCCCTTTGGCTTATGGAGAGTCAACCCTTTTATCTATATATATCCCGTCCTTCTGAGCTATGTGTCGATTTTATTTTTAAACATATTCACACTACTAACATCCACACAACCAGCAGATAATATGTTCCATTCATTTACAATCCTTTGTGAAAATGAGAATTTTCTTATATCTAATCTACAAACCAAAGTCCTAATATTAATCTCGGTATAAAACTAAACCATGTTGACAAAATGTGGAAGGGGGTCTAAGGGGTCCTCCTCAATTAAAATTAAATACTAAGTTACGTCAGTTTTACCCTAAGACAAAACATAGATGAATGCCCTTCAAATTAACGTCCAAAACATGAAATTCTACGGTCACTAGCACCTTCATGGCTCGTCCTGTCCCGACGATTTAGGTATCATTTGAAAGGATGCAAATTTTTTATTCTAGCGTCATGTATATTTCCCAGTAACCGATCACTGAACGGACTTATAATCGTGCCGTTTTCGGTGTTCTGTACGGTTCCGAACGATGTTGTCGGCGGTACTTAGTACAATAAACTTCCGATTGCGGCGCTGTTTTCCTCATTTGCATAGGTTCAGACATGCGCACTTCACCATTTCTTGATTTCATGTTATAAGTTCCACCCACATTTAAACTGCAACGAAACAGGGGCCGGTTTTATGAAGGGTACTTAAAGTTACGCAATTACTTAGCGTCACGTGTTTGCATAAACTACTATGTTCCCTTATATTACAAAAATCACGTAATTTACTAAGACAATCATCTTAGCGTTAAGAACGTTCTTAGCCGCTTCATAAAACCGGCCCCTGATGTGCTTTGATCACAACAAAACCGATATATATATCTACGTCGGCGTGACGTCACAATATCGTACGCCAACCAACGGGTCAAAATTGTTGCGTTGGTTGGTCGATATACGTGATTGTGACGTCATGCCTACTTCGCGTATGTCATTTTAGCAGCCGTTTGAAAGTGGGTGGAGCTTATACCATGAAGTCAGATAGTGGTGCCTCAATCGGTAGATTGGTGAACTGTGTCGACGAAACTACATCGTTCGCAGTGTCAAGACACCGGAACCGGCACCGTTGTATGTCCGTTTATAGTTTATTTTAGGAATTACTATCAGGACATATTTATATATATTTGAATAGCAGAAATCGTAAGCTTTCAAACGATATCAAGATTGTTTGGATCGGACGAACCGTAATGGTACAAGCAATCGTTCAAAAACGCATTTTTGAGACATGTTTTCAGTTGTTAATTTTACGCTCACTTATCTATTTTTGATAATATTGGTAACGTAATCTAACTAACATCTCAGTAAAAAGGATATAAATACAAATATTAATAACATTTAAAATATTTATTAAGACCAGCTACGAACACAAGAATACAGTTATAAGTAATACTTGACAACTATGAATAAATGTAAATTAATCTATGGAGACCTACAAAAAAACTTCAAGATGTATGGCGTACAGGCCACCAATACAACTATAAACAAGAGAAATAACTGAACACAATCTGAAATACAATAAAGCAATCATACAGAATAATGAATTAGTAAAATTATAATATTTATAATTATATCTCACATGTTTGGTTGCCACATAGAATATTTCTCAAATTATTGACTCGGAATGATTCAAACTGTTCACCTTACTTTCAAACACATCCTTTTTAAAACAAAATTACACACAAAACAGCAAACTGCACACCGCACTTCCGATTCAAATATTACAGTAAAGATGATCTTGTAAATATTTCCATTTCACTTATGGAAATGGTAGTTTTTCTGCATACCAATACACCGACTAAATGTGATATTTGGTGGCACGTGAATGATGGTTAATGAGATATATAACCAATCGTTTGTTTCACATCGCCAACTGTCCTTTAATGTTATAATCTGGTTGTGATGAGTGGCGCCTGTGTCGGTGAGTGTGGCACCGGACGTGGAACTGAGTTGTTGCTTCCAGTGGCATTCATGTACTGTTGTTGCAATTGGATGCTGTATACCTAGGTCAAAATCCACCACCACCACCATCACCACCACCACCACCACCACCAAATCCTCCACCACCACCACCACCAAATCCTCCACCACCACCACCACCACCACCACCACCAAATCCACCACCACCACCACCACCAAATCCTCCACCACCACCACCACCAAATCCTCCACCACCACCACCACCACCACCACCAAATCCACCACCACCACCACCAACAAATCCACCACCACCACCACCAAATCCACCACCACCACCCCCACCAAATCCACCACCACCACCACCACTACCACCACCAAATCCACCGCCACCACCGTAACCGCCTCCGCCACCGCCTCCACTGGCGCTATTGTCACAATAGCAGCCACAACAGATACAGATGCAGCATACTGCCACCATGCCGACGGCCACACCCAGTGCTATAATTGTCTTGGATAGGCCGCCGCCGCCGCCGCCGTCGCAACTTCGTCTACCCGACTGGACCTCTCTATAAGAAACAGTGAACTGTAAGCCATACCATAAAATATAGTCCACATTATATGATAATAATTATATCAACTGAAAGATTACTTCACTAGGCTCTTTTGCAAAACAAAGGTGTGTAGCGTATATTGACCGAACAGTGGCTTGCGTCGGATGTAGGTGCAATTTATCTCAAATAAAATGTTAACATTGCATTATTAATGTTTTTGCACATTCTGCTGACAATTCCACTCGCCACCCGATGCATCGCAACATCATTGGTGTTTATATTTAAGTATTATACATTAAGGCTATCCATAGCTATACGGGTATATCTCGAACTCGATATATTTAGAACTACTGCTAGACGGACCATATACACGTGACGGACATCATGCGTATTTTTCATGATTTTCCGTGGCCTGTCCCATTATATATATATATGTGTATATATATATATATATAATGGGACAGGCCACGGAAAATGTATATACATATGTATATATATATATGTATATATATATATATATAATGGGACAGACTTCGGACAATGTATATACATATGTATATATATATATATTCTCAAGGAACAGTGCCTGAGGCGGTTGGCCCCTCACCTTTGGTGCATGTAAACAGCAATATTTTTAATGCTGGCTTTAATTCATATGCTGTTATTATAATGCATAAATCCAGTTATATGATTTCTGGTTACCATGAGGTGATCCAGCCAAAAAAATTGCCCTTTTTCGAAACTTACAACTAGTAATTTGTTGATTTTGTTGCATCAAACAAGCTGCGGCCACACATAGGTACACATTTATTTCGCTCTCTAGTATGATACATATATATATATACATATATCTTCTTGTGTCATGGGCATTACTTTAACACGTATTCTCATACACTTCTAGTTTGTTTCAAGCAGGCATATATATATATATATAATATATATATATAATATTTATATATATACACTCACTATATTATATAATATCACACTCACACACACGCACGCTCGCATACACACGCACGCACACGCACGCACACGCACACGCACACACACATACATGCACACATACACAAACACACATGCCGATATTGGAGTGATATATTAAGCGATCGCTTTCCATATTTCAGCTGCGTTTTTTCTCGCGATGCAGTCAACCAAGGACCATTCTACGCCACTACATCTGACTGAATCACGTCACAACCTATTACGTAATGTTTTGCTCATACTCACAGATATTGTTTGAGAAGATATCTCAATCCCGTCCCGAAATGTAACTCTGTAAAAGTGTCTCTTGTATCTTTGAATATCTCAGTGACGCAACTGTCTGAGAGATTTTTCTGCACTCGGCTCGCCGTGCTCGTCCACACCTGCACATAGGCAGATCTGCAGTTTAACACGTTTCGATAATTCGTTATTTACCCATGAGCACCCGCTCCGACACCTATATAGGCGACTTCGCGCCATCACCCACGAGGTCCAGATTTGGCAGGCGCGGGCGCAGCACGCCCTGCCTACGTTTCCCGCCCACCCACCCTGCTATTGTGGGCGCATCTTGGGGTTTTATTGTGTTAGTTTAGATAGTAGCTTAGTAGTAGGGAGACATTTAATCTGTCATTAGGCTATTGCTTACTAAAAACGTGAAATGTTCTTGGATTAAATAGTTTATGGTTTCACCCATACCATGTTTTGTAATTACATTTAT
>OZ023218.1:46962896-47235396 GCA_963995525.1 Escarpia spicata
ACATACATACTTACCTACATATACATATACATATACATGCACACATACATACACAACCTGTAGATAATATGTTCTATTAATTTACTGTTAACTGTGGGGGGCATGGGTGACACGTGCCCTCCTAGACCTTTGGAATTTGGAGTGCCCCAGAGCTTTTGTATGGACACTCGTTACAGTGCCCCCTAAATCCGTTTGAATTTGAATGTGCCCCCGTGACTGAAGTTACATTTTCAACAGCACCCAGTCCCCCCGTCTTCCGATGTCACTAGTCGAGCCGAGACAGAAGATAAGCTGAAGTTACAGTGGCGCCGTAGCGAAACATATTCAACATCATTTGGTTCGGACGCCAATGGAGGTTTTTGTGCCGTCCAGACTACCCTCGCTGGACACGCCCCTGGCCTGGATATAGGATTGACCCTCCAACATTTTGGCAAGAGGATGCAGTTGCAGGTTTTCGGTAGGCCTCAATGCGGGTGCAACTGGAGTTTTGATGAACCTCGAGGGAGTGCCGTTCAAGATATTTGGTCATCTTTAGCCCCCAATATTCACTCACAATAAAATAAATGACCCACAGTCAGTGTCAAATAATTCCATCTTTGTGTATGCGTGCGTTTGTGTGATATATATATATATATATGTTAATCGTGTCGCGTAAACACATCGTAGTGTACTATTTACATAGTTTACAAGTTACAACCATACGTCCTATGTCCGCTATCGGGTCAATCATGCGTAAACATTACCTATCATCGAGTAACTTCGTCTGTGGAATATCCCATTGATTCAACCGATGCGTCATACGTGGAATATTTCCATAAGTGAGAGAAGCGGAATGACGTAGCCACATAAAACCAACATATATATGTTGCCGTACCAGAGCGACCTGATCTTTACAACTGACACGGATGTTTTCTCGCACCAACTTGCGCGGAACAACATAGCGACGAACGTGATACATTACTAGTACCTACCGTGGTTCTAACATTTCGCCGTCGAATTTTAGCTACAAGTGTACTGCAAAGTGTGTACTGCATACAGAAAGACTTCAAATATCCATGGTAACATTGCTCGAAAGTTGTTGATATAAGCACTATGTGTAACAACGCTGTCGCCGTGCGCTTTCTGCTTATTGTGTCTGCACTTGCCAACTCGTCCGTCGAGTCTTCAAACACGAATGCATCCGACACATCGGCGGCGATCGACTCCTGGACGAAGGCCGAGTTTCCGAATCCACAAAACGACGTCAACGACTGCGGCAACAATGGCAGCAGGTCGTGGGTTTGTGACCCGGCTCGAATGCTCACGAGAAAAGAAGGTTCGTACTTCTTTTGGTAATATCGCGTAATTAGCCTATATTCAATTACAATTTGTTAGCCATATATACAAGGTCAAAGGTTGTATATAAGTCAGTCATATAACATTATTAGTCTGGCACGATAAAGCACTTGGAGTTGTATATCAGAGATAATTATGGTTGTCTTTTTGTTTAGTCTATCAACTAAGCCAGGTAATCACTCACCTACGAGGGAATGACTCATGCCAAGGTTGGGTCGCCGCAATCGCCGTCGTACCGAGGATCCGGCTCAGCGACGGCACGTGAGTATTGTTTGCATACTCTAGGTGACCTATTCAGCTCGATTACTTTGTGTAGTGAAGGTGTGTGTTTAGGACACGGCAGCGTTGTGGAGAGATCGTGGATTTTTTAAAGGCCTGTGTTTTGATGTGCAAGAGGGCCGGGTTTTTGAAACGCAATAGACTCTTAAGGGATTTTGATTTCAATCAAACAACCATGCAGCAATCTAAACAATAGACTGGGAATTTCACTGGTCATTGAAATCCTTCCATGGCTTATTAAATAAAAATAAATGCTATGTTTGATAGTTTTGTCAATATTGTAAATAGAATGAGGCAAACCATATATTTTAACCACAATATATGTCATCCATACTTTCTCCCTTTCCCCATATACACTATGGTTCACACAAACACACACACACACACACACACACACACACACACACACACACACACACACACACACACACACACACACACACACACACACACACACACACACACACACGCACACACGCACACACGCACACACGCACACACGCACACACGCACACACGCACACACGCACACACGCACACACGCACACACGCACACACGCACACACGCACACACGCACACACGCACACACGCACACACACGCACACACGCACACACGCACACACGCAGACACGCACACACGCACACACGCACGCACGCACGCACGCACGCACGCACACACGCACGCACGCACACACGCACACACGCACACACGCACACACACACATCACACACATCACACACATCACACACATCACACACACGCACACACATCACACACATCACACACATCACACACATCACACACATCACACACATCACACACGCACGCGCGCACGCGCGCACACGCGCACACGCGCACACACGCACACACGCACACACGCACACACGCACACACGCACACACGCACACACGCACACACGCACACACGCACACACGCACACACGCACACACGCACACACGCACACACGCACACACGCACACACGCACACACGCACACACGCACGCACGCACGCACGCACGCACGCACGCACGCACGCACACACGCACACACGCACACACGCACACACGCACACACGCACACACGCACACACACATCACACACATCACACACACACAAACACACTTCTCTCTCACACACACACACACACACACACACACACACACACACACACACACACACACACACACACACACAAAGGTTAGAAATATAACTTATAACTTTGTTTAATAACGATGCTGCAAAATTATATTAATAACTGTTTTTTTAATGATCTAGGTGAATATCGCACACGATACATCTTCATGTTTTGATTCACAGTTTGGCATATACTGAAAGTGACAAGTTGAATGCGGCGCGGGAATTTGCCGACTACTTGCGAAAGAAATCGTGGAAGTTTGGAGACTGCGACAACGACCTCGTGATTGTAGCCTCCAAGGTTGACAGAAAGGTCGAACATATAGCTATATTTTGCTAATACTACTTCGATATGTTTCAATATCACATAGATAAAAGGGTCGGATTCTCGATAAGCCAAAGGGCTTCCTTGTCCACCTGCCATCTAGAGTTAATTCTCTGGATGGCAATCTTGTTAAATCTTGTTAAATATGATATAACAAATAAGAATCACTATCATAATATTAACAAATATATCGACAACCACGAGATCAACAGCGATATAGCGCCATCGAAGGTCACGGAATAAGGACAATTATATTAAAAACTCGCTGCGTTTCACCGATTCCTGTCGTACTGCAAATATGACGCCACAATACAGTGTCCAGCCAGGCGAACTGGGTTACAATGGCGTATTGGGGGAATTCGACTATTTTGATAATATTGTTTAATTTGTTCTATGTGACCTGTTACGGTACCGCATTTTTGCTTGGAAAACTAAAGGGTGATTAAGCGTGCCCACTTTTGTTCCCCATTTCGAGATAGGCCACATTATTCACACCCCCCCCGCACGGCGCGCAGGTTACAGGGGAACTTTACAGACAACTGATGACACTGTCTCTCTCTCCCTGCAGGTGTGGACGAGCACGGCGAGCCGAGTGCAAAAGATTCTCCCAGACAGTTGCGTCACTAAGATATTCAAAGAAACAAGAGACCATTTTACAGAATTACATTTCGGGACGGGATTGAGATATCTTCTCGAACAATATCTGTGAGTATGACCAAAACATTACGTAATAGGTTGTGACGTGATTCAGTCAGATATAATGGCGCAGACTGGTCCTTGGGTGACGGCATAGTAAGAAGAAACGCAGTTGAAATGTGGAAAACAATCGCTTCTTATAGCACTCCAATATTGGCGTGTTTTTGTGCATGTGTGTGTGTGTGTGTGCGTGTGTGTGCGCGTGTGTGTGCGTGTACGCGCGCGTGCGTGTGTGTTTGTGTGTATGCGCGCATGCGTTTGCGAGATATTATATATATATATATGTGTGTGTGTGTGTGTGTGTGTGTGTGTGTGTGTGTGTGTGTGTGTGTGTGTGTGTGTGTGTGTGTGTGTGTGTGTGTGTGTGTGTGTGTGTGTGTGTGTGTGTGTGTGTGTGTGTGTGTGTGTGTGTGTGTGTACACATACACATATGTATATATACATACATACATGCATGCATACATACATACATACATACATACATACGTACGTATGTATCTACGTAGATCGAGGCTATATTTGGCGGAGATAGATCGTAGAAATTGGTGGTGCAGAAAAGTTGATAACAAAGTGGAATTACTGATTGATAAGTATTATTCTTGCCTTAATATCATTCATAAAGTAGCAGTAAACATATATTGAGTAGCAGTTGTGCTTAAAGTTAGTTAGATAAATCGTTTTAGAAGATTTAACAAACCTATTTATGTGGTAGAATATATAGGTGATAAATAAACAGAAAGTTCCGGATAAGGTCGGTCCTCTAGACGATAGTGCTGGAAATATAATATCAGAGGGATTCGTAATGACGGAAGACCTGAATGAGTATTTTAGTTCAGTGTTAATCAGGGAAGATATTAGTTTACTGCCAGTACCAGAGGCTAAGTTCAAGGGGGCAGAACCAGACTATTTAGGAAAGTTAATTGTAATCCCGGAAATGGTAGCTAAGACAATTAGGGCTATGAAGGATACTAAATCACCTGGAGTGGATGGAATTCCGCCCAAACTACTACTGGAAATTATAGAAGAAATTAGCATACCACTTGCAACAGTTTTCAACTTGTCATTGGAAGAGGGAGTGGTTCCTTTAGAATGGAAAGAAGCAAACATTATAGCATTATTTAAAAAAGGTTCCAGAAACAAGTCAGAGAACTACAAACCAGTGAGTTAACGTCAGTGATTTGCAAATTATTAGAAAGATTAATTAAAGATCACATGGTGGATTTTCTTGTTAAACATAACTTGATAAACCCATCTCAACAAGGGTTTCTAAAAGCGAGGTCATGCTAAACAAATATGTTATGTTTTTTGGAAGACATCAATAAGTGGGTAGATGAGGGATCACCAGTAGATATCGTCTACTTAGATTTTCAAAAAGCTTTCGACAAAGTACCACATCAAAGATTACTGCTTAAACTAAAGGCCCATGGCATAGGAAATGGTATAATAAACTGGATAGAACAATGGCTGATTGACAGAAGACAACGTGTAGTAGTTGATGAGGAGGCTTCAAACTGGAAATCGGTATTGAGTGGGGTACCACAGGGATCAGTATTAGGTCCTATATTATTCTTAATATATATCAACGATTTGGATGATGAAATAACAAGTAAGGTGTTGAAATTTGCGGATGATACAAAAGTGTTTAGAAGGATTAAAAGTGATGGAGATAGACAGCATTTACAAGATGATCTTGACAGGTTGATCAAATGGTCTGAAAAGTGGCGATTGCTGTTCAATTTTGGGAAATGTAAATGCCTCCACACAGGACATGGGAACGAAGAAGTAGAATATACAATGGGGGGTACTGTACTAAGCACTACTGTAAAAGAAAAGGACTTAGGGTTAACCATTGGTGCTGATATGAAGGTTTCAGAGCAGTACGGAATTGCAGCTTCTAAGGGAAATCAAATCCTTGGATTAATTAGGCGAAACATAACGTATAAGGAAAAAGAGCTAATAATACCGCTGTACAAAACAATAGTCAGGCTTCATTTAGAATATTGTATTCATGCGTGGAGGCCATATCGCAGGAAGGACATATATATGCTAGAAAGAGTGCACAGGAGAGCAACTAAAATGATACCAAATCTGAGGGATCTTAGTTACGAAATACGCCTAAAAAATGCGGTTTAACAACATTAGAGACCAGGAGATTAAGAGGAGATCAGATAGAAGTGTTTAAAATAGTGAAGGGTTATGAAAATATTGATAGAAATATGTTTTTCTCAGTTAAGAAAGATAGAAGGACTAGAGGACATGAACTTGCATGAGCAAAGGAGCAGAGTAGATTGGATATAAGAAAGTTTTCATTTTCACAAAGGACTGTAAATGAATGGAACAGACTACCTGCTGATTGTGTGGGTGCTAGTAGCGTGAATATGTTTAAAAATAAAATCGACACATACCTCAGACGGGCGGGATACACATATATAAAAGGGTCGGACTCTCGATAAACCAAAGGGCTTCCTTGTCCACCTGCCACCTAGAGTTAATTCTCTGGGTGGCAATCTTGTTAAATCTTGTTAAATTATATAACAAGCACGGTGTTGAAATTTGGGGATAATACAAAAGTGTTTAGAAGGATTAAACGTGATGGAGATAGACAGCATTTACAAGATGATCTTGACACGTTGATAAAATGGTCTGAAAAATGGCAAATGTTGATCAATTTTGGGAAATGTAAATGCCTCCTCACAGGACATGGGAACGAAGAGGTAGAATATACAATGGGGGTACTACTGTAAAAGAAAAGGACTTAGGGTTAACCATTAGTGCTGATATGAAGGTTTCAGAGGAGTGCGGAATTGCAGCTTCAAAGGGAAATCAAATCCTTGGATTAATTAGGCGAAACATAACGTATAAGGAAAAAGAGCTAATAATACCGCTGTACAAAACAATAGTTGCGCCTCATTTAGAATATTGTATACAAGCGTGGAGGCCATATCGCAGGAAGGATATAGATATGCTAGAATGTGTACAGAGGAGAGCAACTAAAATAATACCAAAACTGAGGGATCTTAGTTACGAAATACGCCTAAAAATGTGGTTTAACAACATTAGAGACCAGGAGATTGAGAGGAGATCAGATAGAAGTGTTTAACATATTGAATGGTTACGAAAATATTGATAGAAATGTGTTTTTCTCAGTTAAGAAAGATAGAAGGACCAGGGGACATGAAGTTACATTAGTAAAGGAGCAGTGTAGATTATATATAAGAAAGTTCTCATTCTCACAAAGGACTGTAAATGAATGGAACAGATTATCTCCTGATTGTGTTGGTGCTAGTAGCGTGAATATGTTTAAAAATAAAATTGTCACATACTTTAAAAGGGCGGGATACACGTAGATAAGAAGACTCTCGATAAGCCAAAAAGGCTTCCTTGTCCACCTGCCATCAAGAGTTAATTTTCTGGATGGCAATATTGTTAAATATTGTTAAATACATACATACATATATAATATTTCTTTTAGGGAGGTCCAGTCGGGAAGGCGAAGTTGCGGCGGCGGCGGCGTATCCATTACAATAATACTCTTAGTTGGTTTCGGAATGGCCATCGGCATGACGGCAGTGTGCTGCATCTGTATCCGCTTCGGTTGCTGTAACTGGTGTGACAGTTGCTCCAGTGGAGGCGGTGGTGGCGGCGGTGGCGGCGGTGGCGGCGGTGGCGGCGGTGGTGGTGGCGGTGGTGGCGGCGGCGGCGGCGGTGGTGGCGGTGGATTTTGAGGTATATTGCATCCAGTTACACCTACTGTACAGGAATGCCACTGGTGCAAGAAAGCACGTCTGACGCCACCACACGCTCCGACAGAGGCGCCACTCACCACTCATCACAACTTGATTATAACATCAAAAAGGACAGCTGGCGATGTGGTAGAAACGATCGGTTATATATCTCATAAACCACCACTCACGTGCCATCAAGAATCACCATTACTCGGTGTATTGGTATGCAGAAACACTGCATTTCCCTAAGTGAAATGGCGTGATTTACAGGATCAGCCTCATGTAGTATTTGAAGGGGCTGTGTCTTGTTTGCTGTTGTGTGTGCAATTTTTTTCTTAAAAGGTTGTATGTTTGAAAGTAAGGTGAACAGTTTGAATCATTCCGAGTCAATAATTTGATAAATGTTTTCTGTGGCAACCAAACATTAGAATACACGACTTAAACAAGCTAATGATAAGTGTGAGAGTTTCCGTTGTCGTGTGTCATTCACGTCATTTGTCACTTTGGGATGTTCAGCTAGACAACGTGGCCTAGGAATTTTCAACCCAGTTATGAATAGAGTGTCACAGTGACCGGTATTGCAACCTTTGCTGTAATAATGTATTATATTATATTATGTTATATTTGTACAGGATTTATCTTTTATCAGCCGTTAATAGCTGATATCGTATTATACATTACATTACAGAATACAAACGTATTATAGTTAGGCAATGTCTCAGTGGTAAGTACTGAATGCTGTATCATGTTTGTCAAAGTTAGTTAGTGCTAGTTAGTTCTATATGTGAACAAGTACATGTGAAATATAGTTAGAAATATTAGTATTTTACTCATTTATTATTCTGTATGACTGCTTTCTTGTATTTCAAATTGTGTTCAGTGATTTATGTTGTATATAACTGTATTTGTGGCCTGTATGCCACAGATCTTTCAGTTTTTGCGGGTCTCCTTAGATCACTTTACATTTATTGACACTTGTCAAGTATTAACTATAACTGTACTCTCGTGTTCGTAGTTGTTCTTAATAAATATTTAAAATGTTAGTGATATTTGTATATATATCTTTGTTCATTTAGGTGAACTGTATTAGTATAGTTAGGTTACATTTTCAATATTATGATAATTTGAAGGGCGTTCATCTATGTTTTGTCTTGGGGTAAAACTGACGTAATTTGATATTTTATTTTAATTGAGGAGGACCCCTTGGACCCTTTGGACCCCTTGGACCCTTTGGACCCCTTGGACCACTTCCACATTTTGTCTACGTAGGTTAGTTTTATACCGAGATTAATATTATGCTCATTAGGAAAGTGTTGGTTTACATTCGAGGGCAAATCGGACACCATTTTGTGCGTTTCAAAATTAAAATCCACAATCACCAAAGCTCCGGTAATTCATTTGCACATGCGCAATGCGAACCTACCGGTAAAAAGTGCAACCTGTCTGTTTACCAGACGCCGGATGAATCGACTATTGCCCGGGCATTTACAGCCTTATTAGTTAGTATGCCTAATAATACATTCCGTCACTACACAGGCCCGTAGCGAGGGGGGTTCACGGGGTTCACGTGAACTCCCTTTTTGTGAACCCCCTTTCTCCAAAATGCGAACCCCCCTCAAAATTGCATCTTTAAAATGTTAACCACTAATTGTATTCCATGTTTATCAAAAGCGTTAACCCCCCCCCCCCCCCTAAAAGCTGCTGCATAGTGTTCAAGCATTACAAGGAATGCCAAGAAAACCTGATTTGTGCAGATGAAAAAGGGAGAACCGTTATCTATTAAGTGATCATCACTGAATGTATGGGAGCCTGGCTGAGGGGTCTGTCTCCAATGCCATGTGTGAAAAGGGCAGTCAATAGAGGAATGTGTATCAAAGGACCATTGCATCCAATTAGCCATGCAGAAGGACTTCACACAATCCCAGGGTCTCCTGTTATGAAAGCGCATGAGTTAACAAATACACAAGAAGCCAGTTTTACACCAAACGTAAAATTATGAGTCCTAATTGTAGTCACTCAGAGGTGATAGATGCAGACAAAATACAGGTGAATGAACGGGGTGACGATGATTTAACAATTATGAGCACATAAATTAAGCCATATAAAATAATTAATTATTTCTCATCAGAACTCTGTTAAAAAGTGAACGACAGGTGCGGCTTTTTAGTTTTAATATGCTGATTAAGGTAACTACCGACTGCCAAAGAGGCTATTCTCAACAATCAACAACTTAACATGTGTATCGAGAATATTTCTTACAAGCTGCAAACCCGGTAGACAAACTCATCTGGCTTAACACGAATCATAATTTTCAACTATTGAAATGGGACGCGAATAATTGTATTTAACCAATACAAAATAAAGTTTAGCTTCACCTATTTTAAAATGCGCATGCTGATGAGAAATAATTGTGTGGCTGTATGGTTGCCGAAATACTGTGGTTGCTAGTTGCATGTTTGTAGATCTCAGAAAGGGGAGCCTTATCGCTGATGAGGAGGCAAGAATATGTGAAGGGCCTTTAATTTAAATTATTATGTCCATTTTGTGTTCCGTATAGTTGTAAAATACAGTTTGTGTTTCCTGGAGTCAGTGTGGTGTACAGGATATGGTATTTGACTGTTTGACACTAAAAATGTAATTCAAATTTCATAAAAGGACAATAATTGTTTTATCTTCTATTTACCGGGCATGTTTTTATAAAGGTTTGTTAATTTACTAACTTAATGATGTCTATGATAAATTATGGAACTTTTGCACACCAGATCAGATAAATATAATGTATTAATTGAGTGAAAACCATAATATTTTTTGTTAATGTAAAAGTCACACTTTAACAGTTTATTCTGAAAAAATAACTTGGACACACCCACGCTCCTCGGTGCCTCGTTTATTATATTAATATGATCATACTAAAAACGGGGAGGGGTTTCAAGTAAATAATCCAGTTACATTAACAACAAACTAGCACTGCGTGTTGGCTTTATGAACACAATTGGGTGTAAATTAGGCTTAATCAGGCAACAAAATGTAACGGTAAAACGGTAAAATAAAATAATTTAGGTAAGGGTCAAAGAGTCCAATAAACATTTATTATTAGCAGCCATTTTTAAGTGACAATTTTACGTTACTTATTACTGTCTTTTGTACTCAAAATGATGTCGTTGCCGTTTACAAAGTATGTTTACTTGACGGTTGTCCTTCACTCAGTCAGATTGCTTTGCTTGTAGTTGTTTTTTTTTACGAAGTCCGTCTACACCAGCCTGTATTCTTTTTATTATTAATATACGTGGTTGTTCAGAATCAGAATAATTTATTCGATCATAAAATGCGTATTATATACAGCAAATAAATGTAAAGAAATGTATGGTCAGGGAGAATAATTATGCATGCCACTAAAATAAGAGCCACCCTCTTGTTAAATGTATAATTTTAATAAGTTATAGTATATCAATAATTATTGTAATTAAATATGATGTTATAAGTAATAAGCATTAATTGACAGTGTTTAACACTAACTAACTAATTAACCCACTCACTCACTAACACTAACTAACTACTAACAAAAACTAACATCAAACAGACAAAATAAAACACTAGAATAACAATATACAAATTACACTAAAATAAAACTGAAATTTTTGGCTTAGTTAAACATTACTAAAACATTTAGCCAATAACACCAATTAATACTAATTAACAGAATAATCCCGCATTAATATTAATTAAATAAAAACTCAAATACTTAACCCTAAAAATCTTTTTTAAATACTAACAATATAAAATACAATTGTCTTATGTTACAAAACACTGTAATGGTGATTCGTTCTGTATAGTCATAACTAAACAACACACAATGTTTACAAACCGTTTAAGTTGGAAGGTTTAGCTTATGTTCAGTTAGTACAAATATAACAGTTAGGGATAAAACATTCAGTTTCACAATTCTGTATGAAGTATTCTTTTTATAGTATATTGAAAAAGCTTTGGAGAGAATGTGTAAGAATCTTATTTATGAGTTCAGATGGTACATTGTTGACATTGTGGATAATTGAATGTCTTATGCAATTAGCGGCAAAAATATGATTTACTCGGTTTATGTAGATATTATTACTGTTTCTGGTATGATAGTTATGAATGTTTGAATTATGTACAATGGGTATAATATTAAAGTGTTCTGGTAATTTTTTATTTACAAGTTTAACATAAAATTGTAGTTGTAGGAGTTTTAAAATATCATCCAGCTTTAAAAGACCCATGTTCTTGAAAATGGGCTTAGTATGTGCATTATATTTTGAAGATGTTATTGATCTAAGAGATTTCTTCTGAAGTTTTTCAAACGATTTGTTTAGCATCCCCTTGCTAGAATTGCGTAGTTGAGATGAGATAGAGGCCCTATTACACTGCTCGACGGCAGCGGTAAACCGCGACGGCAAACGGCAAAGTAAAAACCGCTCTATATTGAATTACCGAGACCCTAGTATACTGCTCGACGGCAAAACTGCTCGACGGCAAACCTTCGAGAATCGAAACAGAAGCGATTTTTCAGAAAATGCCGTGCGGCAAATTTCTCTTTGACCAATCAGAGTTGTTGTTTTGGTATGACGTCGAAGTGCACTTGTCAGATTGCGCGTGTTCAAATATAGCGATATAAACAATTGAAAATAACGGAAAACGGATTCGAATTAGCAGCGCAGTCTGTTGATAACAGTGGTTGATAACCCTAAATTAGCAGCGCCGTCTGTTGATAGCCCTGACAAAATTCATGATGTCGGCAGAAAAACTTATGGTAGAGATCGAGAGAAGAGAATTGCTATATGCTCCATCCCATCCTGATTACAAAGACGCAAAGAAGAAGAGGACCGTGTGGGAATGCATTAGGGACAAGCTAGACATGACTGGTACGTGATAATTAATAGAAATAATGCAACACAAGTTTCGATGTCAGTATAAATATTCAGGAATTCGGACCGTTCGCAGCAAGTGCTTCGCAGCGTCGCCTATCGAACGGTGCTGTCATGACTTCAGGCAGCTGTTAAAACATTGTGAGAGATAGGGCCTACGTGTGCCGTGTTTAATATTAAAAGTCTTGTCAATAGAATGTTCAATTATAACACAAAAAGTTCACCATCACACCTGTTCCAACCACATATCTGATCGACCAAACATAGCTTTGCTGGAATCACAAGTTACAATTGTTGTTTATGCCTTGTGGCTAATAACAGTAGGAATAGTGCTTCCTCCTCTCGATTCCTTCTTTTGCCCGCCATATTTTATTGCATCTACAAGCTGTTCACGTGACAAATTTGCATATGCCGTCGAATATTGTCGCGCTCTGTGTACTAGGCTCTGCACGCGGTTTGCCGCTTTGCCGTCGAGGTTTTGCCGTTGCCGTCGAGCAGTGTAATAGGGCCTTCAGACTAAAACATTATACATTTTGAGTAAAATGTTGCAAGGTACATTGTGTTTTAATTTATTAAAAATCCAAATTGTCTGTGAGATTTTGTTAGCTATTCTATTTACATGATTTCTTCCAACACATGTGTTTGTTAATAGTAAGGCCTAGAAAATTGAAATTATTAACCGGAAATAATTAAATATCATTCATTTTAATTTTTGGTATAATGATCTTTTTAAATGGGTATAAATTATCATAACTTATTAACTTACAACCATGTTGTTAGTTTGCTTATTTCATCGTTTATATTTTGACTGTTATTGCTTTCATTTATATATTTAAAAGCACTTAGATTGCTAGTTAAGGTAGTATCATCAGCATGTATGATTGTATTGAACAATGTTGTAGCATTGGCTATGTCGTTTATATAAATGATAAATACAAGTGGTCCAAGAATTGATCCCTGGGGACTCCTGTTTTGATATATATTGTTTCTGACTTAGTAAGTGAAAAATCAACATATTGTTTGCGATTTGTTCAATAACTTATAAGAAGGCTTAATGCCTTTTAATACCATCCAATGTATCCAATGTATCAAAAGCTTTTGATAGATCAAAATAAATATTCAAACGGATTTTGCCATTATCCATTTGCTGTATTATTCTATCAATCATTTCAAGGGCAGCTGATTCCGTAGAATGATTTTCTCTAAATTCGTATTGGTCATTGTAATATAGTTTATTTTGTTGGAAATGGTTAAGAGTCTGTTCAAATATAACTTTTTGAAATACCTTGGAGATTGCAGGAGGTAAAGAAATAAGACGCTGTGCACAGGATGCGAAATACACTGTATATATTGTCTGTGCACAGTGGCAATCCCTGTGAATTAATAAATTTGGATTGCCCATTACCAACCTATGCAATAGTTGGTGTAACTTTATACAAACAGAGAAAGGGCTGCATGAACAATTCTGTAACACATGTCATCATATATACACTGGGGGTGAGGGGGTACCGAGCGAAAGTAGCACACGAAATAGTGTAACTATCAACCACAACTAAGAAAAAACTTAATACAGTATTACAAAGAGACGTTTGTAGATATGAAACATTAACATGCCAAATAGGTAGTATGTGTATTATGACATTTGACTTGGCTAAGCTTGTATGTATTTCACAAGCGGAATTTTTTTTAATAACACTTGTTAATATGGCGAAAATAGAGGGGTATTTACATGAAACATCAAAATTAAAATAAATATTGTTCAAATAAAAAATAATTAGCAAAGGTGAAGTTCATCATGAATGTTCACACCTGTCGATGTTGTGAAAGTTCACGCAGTTTATTGTCTGTCTGAATCGTGAGCTTCCGGTCATGTTTGAGCAGGCAAACCATTCTTCCGTCGCTGATCCATACTGATTTTACGAACTCAAGTTCGCGTGCCTTGCGCAGAAGGTTTGATTTACGTTTGGTGAGTTGTTCGGTGATGACTAGTTTCGTGCCTTTGAGCTTCTTTTTGTGGATGAATATCAACCGACGAGTGGTGTAGTTGACGAGTTTGACAATTATAGGCCTTGGTTTTGATTTTGACTCAGTGGTGGTACGGCCGAGGCAATGGGACCGGTCGATGTCATCTGATTTTATGTGTAGGATAAGTTGTTTTTTGAATACATCAATTGCAGCCTCGGTAGTGTCTTGTTTTGTTTCTGGCACCCCGTGCAGAATCAAACAGTTTCGGCAACTGTACTCCCTAAACATTGCATGTAACATGAGCCACGGTTGGTTGAAATAAGTTTCATTATGACCACCTGACCTGAGTAGATCTACTGATCTAGTGAGCGATTTGATAGGCTAAACTTAAATTCAGAGTTTCACAAAGCGATCAGCCAGGGGTACTGCTGGCTGGGACTGACGTATTCAGCAGCAGCGATCACTGGCGCGCGAGGATGGTATCTATGCGAGTTTCACGAAATGCTAAAACGCGGCATCACTGATAGATTCAATGCATGTTTTTCTGATGATAGTAATTGTTGTTTTAATTTGTAGTGTTCAGTTACGAAGGCTTGGTTATGACGAAGAATGGCAATACCATGTAGGCAATTTTGCTACACTTGGTGATTTCCCTGATTTATAATCCTTAGTACTTCGCACGTGTCTCGGTGATAGAGCTCTGTCAATACTAAGAAATACTTGGAGAACTATTATTGAATGTCTTCCTATCCAACAGAACACATGAAGTGTTTATTTTAAACGGCCAGCGGTTATCATGTTGGCAATCCACGAATCGTCCTTTATTCAAGATGAATTAGGTAATGTCTGTGAGTGTGGAGTTTTAGTTATAAGTACAGCTGAAGTTGAAATTCAACAGTAATTGACTAATACGTATACTTTAAAACTCTGAGCCCAACTTACATCTACTGTGCTTGAGCTATAAAAATATTATAAAAATAGGTAAGCGAGCGAAAAATGTACAACTCCAAATACGTCTAAAAACATTAAATTCGAAGATCGTTTGCACCTATCATGGGTCGTCTAATCCCGATTATCTTGGCACGGTTCCTACAATCGTAACGTCATCGGTGTTATGTACAGTTCCGAACAATGTTGGTGGCGGCGGGTACTAAGTACACAAATCTTCATATTGCGGCGCTGCGTCTCATTTGCATAGGATTCAGACATGCGCACTTCGTAAGTTCTTGATTTCATGCTATAAGCTCCACCCACTTTTAAACGGCTTTGACGGCGGCGTTCTCGGAGCCGGAGTGACGTCACAATAACATCTGCCCACCAACGGTGACTAAAGGTCAAAACCCTTTGCGTTGGTTTGTTGATATACGTGACTGTGACGTCACGCCGACTTCGAGAAAGTAAGTTTCACCTGCCGATCAAAAGTGGGTGTAGCTTACAGCATGAAATCAGAAAGTAGCCGCTCAATCGGTAGATGGGTGAACTGCCGATTCATACGTTGTCCATTAACGACGAAATTTATTATTAGGCCTAGTGACGAATAGCCAATAGTCAATTCATACGGCGTCAGGTAGACGGACACGTTGCGATATTTTACCGGTAGGTTCGCATTGCGCATGCACAAATGAAGTGCCGGAGCTTTCAGATTTAACAAGTTTTAACAAGATTGCCACCACGAGAATTAACTGTAAATGGCAGGTGGACAAGGAAGCCCTTTGGCTTATGGAGAGTCAACCCTTTTATCTATATATATCCCGTCCTTCTGAGCTATGTGTCGATTTTATTTTTAAACATATTCACACTACTAACATCCACACAACCAGCAGATAATATGTTCCATTCATTTACAATCCTTTGTGAAAATGAGAATTTTCTTATATCTAATCTACAAACCAAAGTCCTAATATTAATCTCGGTATAAAACTAAACCATGTTGACAAAATGTGGAAGGGGGTCTAAGGGGTCCTCCTCAATTAAAATTAAATACTAAGTTACGTCAGTTTTACCCTAAGACAAAACATAGATGAATGCCCTTCAAATTAACGTCCAAAACATGAAATTCTACGGTCACTAGCACCTTCATGGCTCGTCCTGTCCCGACGATTTAGGTATCATTTGAAAGGATGCAAATTTTTTATTCTAGCGTCATGTATATTTCCCAGTAACCGATCACTGAACGGACTTATAATCGTGCCGTTTTCGGTGTTCTGTACGGTTCCGAACGATGTTGTCGGCGGTACTTAGTACAATAAACTTCCGATTGCGGCGCTGTTTTCCTCATTTGCATAGGTTCAGACATGCGCACTTCACCATTTCTTGATTTCATGTTATAAGTTCCACCCACTTTTAAACTGCAACGAAACAGGGGCCGGTTTTATGAAGGGTACTTAAAGTTACGCAATTACTTAGCGTCACGTGTTTGCATAAACTACTATGTTCCCTTATATTACAAAAATCACGTAATTTACTAAGACAATCATCTTAGCGTTAAGAACGTTCTTAGCCGCTTCATAAAACCGGCCCCTGATGTGCTTTGATCACAACAAAACCGATATATATATCTACGTCGGCGTGACGTCACAATATCGTACGCCAACCAACGGGTCAAAATTGTTGCGTTGGTTGGTCGATATACGTGATTGTGACGTCATGCCTACTTCGCGTATGTCATTTTAGCAGCCGTTTGAAAGTGGGTGGAGCTTATACCATGAAGTCAGATAGTGGTGCCTCAATCGGTAGATTGGTGAACTGTGTCGACGAAACTACATCGTTCGCAGTGTCAAGACACCGGAACCGGCACCGTTGTATGTCCGTTTATAGTTTATTTTAGGAATTACTATCAGGACATATTTATATATATATTTGAATAGCAGAAATCGTAAGCTTTCAAACGATATCAAGATTGTTTGGATCGGACGAACCGTAATGGTACAAGCAATCGTTCAAAAACGCATTTTTGAGACATGTTTTCAGTTGTTAATTTTACGCTCACTTATCTATTTTTGATAATATTGGTAACGTAATCTAACTAACATCTCAGTAAAAAGGATATAAATACAAATATTAATAACATTTAAAATATTTATTAAGACCAGCTACGAACACAAGAATACAGTTATAAGTAATACTTGACAACTATGAATAAATGTAAATTAATCTATGGAGACCTACAAAAAAACTTCAAGATGTATGGCGTACAGGCCACCAATACAACTATAAACAAGAGAAATAACTGAACACAATCTGAAATACAATAAAGCAATCATACAGAATAATGAATTAGTAAAATTATAATATTTATAATTATATCTCACATGTTTGGTTGCCACATAGAATATTTCTCAAATTATTGACTCGGAATGATTCAAACTGTTCACCTTACTTTCAAACACATCCTTTTTAAAACAAAATTACACACAAAACAGCAAACTGCACACCGCACCTCCGATTCAAATATTACAGTAAAGATGATCTTGTAAATATTTCCATTTCACTTATGGAAATGGTAGTTTTTCTGCATACCAATACACCGACTAAATGTGATATTTGGTGGCACGTGAATGATGGTTAATGAGATATATAACCAATCGTTTGTTTCACATCGCCAACTGTCCTTTAATGTTATAATCTGGTTGTGATGAGTGGCGCCTGTGTCGGTGAGTGTGGCACCGGACGTGGAACTGAGTTGTTGCTTCCAGTGGCATTCATGTACTGTTGTTGCAATTGGATGCTGTATACCTAGGTCAAAATCCACCACCACCACCATCACCACCACCACCACCACCACCAAATCCTCCACCACCACCACCACCAAATCCTCCACCACCACCACCACCACCACCACCACCACCACCAAATCCACCACCACCACCACCACCAAATCCTCCACCACCACCACCACCAAATCCTCCACCACCACCACCACCACCACCACCAAATCCACCACCACCACCACCAACAAATCCACCACCACCACCACCACCAAATCCACCACCACCACCCCCACCAAATCCACCACCACCACCACCACTACCACCACCAAATCCACCGCCACCACCGTAACCGCCTCCGCCACCGCCTCCACTGGCGCTATTGTCACAATAGCAGCCACAACAGATACAGATGCAGCATACTGCCACCATGCCGACGGCCACACCCAGTGCTATAATTGTCTTGGATAGGCCGCCGCCGCCGCCGCCGCCGTCGCAACTTCGTCTACCCGACTGGACCTCTCTATAAGAAACAGTGAACTGTAAGCCATACCATAAAATATAGTCCACATTATATGATAATAATTATATCAACTGAAAGATTACTTCACTAGGCTCTTTTGCAAAACAAAGGTGTGTAGCGTATATTGACCGAACAGTGGCTTGCGTCGGATGTAGGTGCAATTTATCTCAAATAAAATGTTAACATTGCATTATTAATGTTTTTGCACATTCTGCTGACAATTCCACTCGCCACCCGATGCATCGCAACATCATTGGTGTTTATATTTAAGTATTATACATTAAGGCTATCCATAGCTATACGGGTATATCTCGAACTCGATATATTTAGAACTACTGCTAGACGGACCATATACACGTGACGGACATCATGCGTATTTTTCATGATTTTCCGTGGCCTGTCCCATTATATATATATATATATATATATATAATGGGACAGGCCACGGAAAATGTATATACATATGTATATATATATATATGTATATATATATATATAATGGGACAGACTTCGGACAATGTATATACATATGTATATATATATATATTCTCAAGGAACAGTGCCTGAGGCGGTTGGCCCCTCACCTTTGGTGCATGTAAACAGCAATATTTTTAATGCTGGCTTTAATTCATATGCTGTTATTATAATGCATAAATCCAGTTATATGATTTCTGGTTACCATGAGGTGATCCAGCCAAAAAAATTGCCCTTTTTCGAAACTTACAACTAGTAATTTGTTGATTTTGTTGCATCAAACAAGCTGCGGCCACACATAGGTACACATTTATTTCGCTCTCTAGTATGATACATATATATATATACATATATCTTCTTGTGTCATGGGCATTACTTTAACACGTATTCTCATACACTTCTAGTTTGTTTCAAGCAGGCATATATATATATATATAATATATATATATAATATTTATATATATACACTCACTATATTATATAATATCACACTCACACACACGCACGCTCGCATACACACGCACGCACACGCACGCACACGCACACGCACACACACATACATGCACACATACACAAACACACATGCCGATATTGGAGTGATATATTAAGCGATCGCTTTCCATATTTCAGCTGCGTTTTTTCTCGCGATGCAGTCAACCAAGGACCATTCTACGCCACTACATCTGACTGAATCACGTCACAACCTATTACGTAATGTTTTGCTCATACTCACAGATATTGTTTGAGAAGATATCTCAATCCCGTCCCGAAATGTAACTCTGTAAAAGTGTCTCTTGTATCTTTGAATATCTCAGTGACGCAACTGTCTGAGAGATTTTTCTGCACTCGGCTCGCCGTGCTCGTCCACACCTGCACATAGGCAGATCTGCAGTTTAACACGTTTCGATAATTCGTTATTTACCCATGAGCACCCGCTCCGACACCTATATAGGCGACTTCGCGCCATCACCCACGAGGTCCAGATTTGGCAGGCGCGGGCGCAGCACGCCCTGCCTACGTTTCCCGCCCACCCACCCTGCTATTGTGGGCGCATCTTGGGGTTTTATTGTGTTAGTTTAGATAGTAGCTTAGTAGTAGGGAGACATTTAATCTGTCATTAGGCTATTGCTTACTAAAAACGTGAAATGTTCTTGGATTAAATAGTTTATGGTTTCACCCATACCATGTTTTGTAATTACATTTATATATTCTCATTCAACGTATATGTACACTACAGTTTTATGCTTCTCTGCCGGTAGTGTATAATTCATTAATTCAGTATGAAAATAAATAATTGTTTACGTAGAGGTTGACCTCTTTTGCATAAATAATTAATTGAGTCAGCAATGAAGAATATGTCAACAATGTCAATAAAATGTGCATAAATGAGGCCGCTGTGTGTGTGTGTGTGTGTGTGTGTGTGTGTGTGTGTGTGTGTGTGTGTGTGTGTGTGTGTGAGTGTGTGTGAGAGAGAGAGAGAGAGAGAGAGAGAGAGAGGAGAGAGAGAGAGAGAGAGAGAGAGAGAGAGAGAGAGAGAGAGAGAGAGAGAGAGAGAGAGAGGAGAGAGAGAGAGAGAGAGAGAGAGAGAGAGAGAGAGAGAGAGAGAGAGAGAGAGAGAGAGAGAGAGAGAGAGAGAGAGAGAGAGAGAGAGAGAGAGAGAGAGAGAGAGAGAGAGAGAGAGAGAGAGAGAGAGAGAGAGAGAGAGAGAGAGAGAGAGAGAGAGAGAGAGAGAGAGAGAGAGAGAGAGAGAGAGAGAGAGAGAGAGAGACAGTGTCATCAGTTGTCTGTAAATGTCTCCTGTAACCTGCTCGCCATGCGGGGGGGGGGGGGTGTGAATAACTAGGCCTATCTCGAAATGGGGAACAAAAGTGGGCACGCTTAATCACCCTTTAGTTTTCCAAGCAAAAATATGTACCGTAACAGGTCACATAGAACAAATTATACAATATTATAAAAATAGTTGAATTCCCCCAATACGCCATTGCAACCCAGTTCGTCTGGCTGCACACTGTATTGTGGCGTCATATTTGCAGTACGAGATGAATCGGTGGAATGCAACGTGTTTTTAATCTAACTTTCCTTATTTCGTGACCTTCAATGGCGCTATATCGCTTTGATCTCATGGTTGTCGATATATTTGTTAATATTATGACAGTGATTCTTATTTGTTATATCATATGAAACATATCGAAGTAGTATTAGCAACATATAGCTATGTTCGACCTTTCTGTCAACCTTGGAGGCCACAATCACGAGGTCGTTGTCGCAGTCTCCAAACTTCCACGATTTCTTTCGCAAGTAGTCGGCAAATTCCCGCGCCGCATTCAACTTGTCACTTTCAGTATATGCGAAACTGTGAATCAAAACATGAAGATGTATCGTGTGTGATGTTCGCCTAGATCATTAAAAAAAACATTTATTAACATAATTTTGCAGCATCTTTATTAGAAAAGTTATAATTGTTATATTTCTATCCTTTGTGGTATACACAAATCAAACCTTCTATATATTAATAGGTTAACTTTCGGGCAATGTGAGTATATCCCTAGCAGGCGTCGAGGTACATTCGCGTCTTTCTACGTTCAAACGCTTACTTGGATTATTGTCTCTGATGTAATCGTTGGCGATGTATTTGAAACAACACAATGGTAGTTCTTTAGAGAAATGTGCGTGTTTAGTGTACAAACCTATCAAACATAACATTTAGTTTTATTTAATAAACCATGGAAGGATTTCAATGGCCGGTGGAATCCCCAGTCTATTGATTTGATTGCTGCATGGTTCTTTTATTCAAAATCAAAATCCCTTAAGAGCCCCTTGTGAATTTAAGTTGTAGTCAATTCCTATAAATAATTTGGTCTGTTGAATGGAATCTGGACATCCCCCAGCTAATTATCACATGACAATTAATATGCAAATGGCAGCCTGAGTTTTAGTGTCCCATCCCTCTTACGTTTCAAAACCCGGGCCTCTTACACTTTAATTTCCACGCCTCTTACACTTCAAACCACGGGCCTCTTGCAATTCAAACCACGGGCCTATTGCGCGTCAAAAATCCGGGCCTCTTACGCTTCAAAGCCCAGCCCTCTTACACTTCAAACACCGGGCTTCATGCATGTCAAATCCCGGCCTTCTTTCACATCAAAACACAGGCCTTAAAAAATCCACGACCTCTCCAAAACGCTGCCGTGTCCTAAACACAGACCATCACTACAGAAAGTAATCGAGCTGAATAGGTCACATAGAGTATGCAAAAAATACTCACGTGCCGTCGCTGAGCCGGATTCTCGGTACGACGGCGACTGCCGCGACCCAACCTTGGCATGAGTCGTTACCTTGTAGGTGAGTGATCAGCTGGCTTAGTTGATAGACTAAACAAAAAGACAACCATAATATTAATGGTACACAACTCCACATGCTTTATCGTACCAAACTAATATGTTATATGGCTGACCTATATACAACATTTCATCTTGTATATAAGGCTAACAAATTGTAATTGAATATAGGCTAATTACGCGATATTACCAAAAGAAGTACGAACCTTCTTTTCTCGTGAGCATTCGAGCCGGGTCACAAACCCACGACCTGCTGCCATTGTTGCCGCAGTCGTTGACGTCGTTTTGTGGATTCGGAAACTCGGCCTTCGTCCAGGAGTCGATCGCCGCCGATGTGTCGACTGCATTCGTGTTTGAAGACTCGACGAACGAGTTGGCAAGTGCAGACACAATAAGCAGAAAGCGCACGGCGACAGCGTTGTTACACATAGTGCTTATATCAACAACTTTCGAGCAATGTTACCATGGATATTTGAAGTCTTTCTGTATGCAGTACACACTTTGCAGTACACTTGGGTAGTATACGAGACGTTTTGGTTATCCATCCACAGCCCTTTTTGAGGAGTTTTTGGTTGATAATAGGGAGGTTTCGAAAGCCGCCCCCCTGAGCAAAGTGCGTAGTCACGTGACCGTATGTGTGAGTGTGTGTAGCGCCACCTGACGGTGAAATGAGCAGCCATGGAAGGGTTATTGTATATATATGAGAGACGAAAGACCAAAGAGGGAATTATAATAACGAAAGATCAAAGAGGAAAGGTGTAGAAAGGAACGAAAGATCAAAGAATCATAACGAAAGATCAAAGAGAAGTATTATCAAAGTGATAGGTAAGTCTACCTATGTTGTATACTGAAAGATGTATGTATATTTATAAACCGTATGTAACGATATATTAAACTTTAAAATATGTATGTATGAATGAAAGAATAGGTAAGTTTACCTATGTTGTATACTGAAAGATGTATTTATAAATCGTATATGTATATAACGATATATATGAAACTTTAAAATATGTATGTATGAATGAAAGAATAGGTAAGTCTACCTATGTTGTATACTGAAAGATGTATGTGTATTTATAAATCGTATATAACGATATACGAAACTTAAAAATATGTATGTATGTATGTATGAATGAAAGAAGAATTATTACTAAGATAATAACCGACAAAAACCACAGTTTGAAAGTTGAATAGTTTTAATAATTATCATTCATCATCATCATCATCATGGTTCAATGTCCCTTGTATTCAAAGAGGGAATTAATTAATAAAATAATAATAACATTCAATCATTGGTCGCTGCATTCCAGCACATTAGCGTTCGACAGCATCGATCGCCGCATCCCAATCTTCTTCGATAGGCTCCTCTGTGTCCGAAGAGGGAACAGGATCGGGATCAAATCGACTCCGTGTCTGTAATAGTTCACGCATTACGTGGCAGAAGGCGTACCAGTGGTTATCGCGGAGTTCCTCCTCTCTGAAACATATATATATATATATATATATATATATAAAACTTTGAAAATATTTATAATATAATATATATATATATATATATATGAAGTACAGTCGGGTGGAATAAGCCAGTGATGTAACCAGACACCTCGTAGGGAACCGACACACGATAAAAGGGCAAGCTAGATCAACGGACTATGCTACAATACGTAATGGAGACGTCTGCTGACACGATCGGTAACCAAACACCGCGTAGCTAGTCGAAACGACAAGAGGTCGGTCGAGGTCAACACATTGAAGAGAACGAGAAACGTGGTAACAGAAAACATAAATAAAGTAGTAAAATAATCGGTGAACACTCACGTGCAATCGTCAACACTGGAGTCACTGGACACACTCCCTGTCAGACTCCAGGTATCCCCCGTGTCGACCCCATCAGGACCCCTGAAAGGTATATAGATAACCGTGATACATAACGAACGTAAGCATATAGTATGATATGTATAATATCTATCGAAATTATGTATGATATGTATAGGATATCTATCGAATGAAACAAAGCAAAGAATATATATATATATATATATATATATATATATAATAATAATAATAATAATAATAATAATAAAAGTACTTACACAACTTCCCATCCATCGTCGCGAAGACGCCATTCAGCAAGGAGTTGGATCCAGGGTATTGACGACATTGTGAATGAGATGAAGAATGTAACAAACGAACCGGTATATATAGATAGAGCATACGTATGCAGACACACTATGAAGACAACTTGTGGAACACACGGTAGAGTGGAAATACACCGGGGTATGAAAAGCACCCAGGGACGTATCTAGGGACGTCACCTGGACGATGCCTGATTAACAACGTGGTTATATCGAAGTGGTAAAGTACAAACCGATATCAGTCATATGACGGAGGGAACCAGCTGCTGCTGCTGATAAGCGCGTGATGCCAATTAGACGACAATGCCCCTTATCAGAACGCTAACAATACAGTCAGAAGAAAAGAACTCTGTGAGTGCTCAGCGATGAAACATATGGTGGTCAAGAGCTTGGATATACAATTCAGGGGTGCTGGTCACTTCCTATCGAATTTCTATCCATGTGAAATACATATATGGGGCGAAGTCTTTACTTGCGCAGAAGCAGCTTATCAGTTTAAAAAAGCTACATATTTTCACGACGAGAACACAGCGAGAAAGATTCAGACCGCGCGCACTGGAATCCAAGCGAAATACTGGAGTAAAAGGATCCGTTGGATACCCAATCGAGTCGTTTCATGGCTGATACAACGTCGGAGTGTGATGCATGCTATACTAGCCGTCAAGTTTCGTGTCTCTGAACTACGTCAACGCTTGTTGACTACAGGTGACGCACGATTTATTGAGAATGTACCCAGTGCAGAGGGGTTTTGGGGTAAGAGCTCAAACCGTAACAAACCAGGTGAGAATATACTCGGTGTGATACTTATGCAAGTGAGAGACTTCGTTAGACAGCGCTCTATACGGCTTACATAAGGCGCTCATTAAAAACAGACAGGCAGCCACGCGGTGACAAAGTACGGGAGAGTGAGAGATAAGGTCACGCGCGCGATAAGATATGAACAGCCAGGGACGCGATACCGTCATCTAGGGGTGTCACGCGCTCGATCCCTGGAGGGATTGAATTGTATATAAACCCACGGTAAATCCAACAAGACAAACACTCTCTCTCTCACTGCCGTTCAAAGCGCTTCACTACACAACAAGATGGCGATGTCCAATGTCAACGAGGAAATCCTTCTGGCAGAACTCGAACAAGTAAGTGACGGAACGTACGCATTTGTTCGCCCACTGACACTAGTGACATGTGCTCTGTCCCCCGAATACGTATGTTATCCGGCGTGTAAAGTATGTAGTCGGAAAGTTCGTCTTGAAACAACGAAAGGAGGGCACCATAACGTCAGTATATGCCTGACCCACGGGCGTCAGAAGGGAACTGCCGTTTACAAGTATGCTATGGGTATGCTTTTCGCCGATTGCAGGGGCCACGAAGTGTGGGCAACAGGATTTGATCAGCTAGTCCAGGGGGTCGTAGGGGGAATGACAGCAAACGACTATATGTCGCTTAAACCAGGTGAAGAACGTTACCAGTCACTGAATGTCTTACGTGGCAAACAGACTAGGGTGACAATTAGAAAGACGACGAAGGGAGACTATCGAAATTATACCGTCATAGCACTGGAAATAATCCACTCGTAAGAACTGACAGCGACTCAGATGGCGACTTCTGACGGGGTATAGAGAGGTCCTGTTCCTAACTGCCGTAAGAGGCGCCAACTGACAGTGACTCACTGTTAGGTGGCGCCGTCTGACGTAGTATAGAGAGAGGCTGTTCCTAACTGCCGTAAGAGGCGCCAACTGACAGTGACTCACTGTTAGGTGGCGCCGTCTGACGTAGTATAGAGAGAGGCTGTTCCTAACTCCTGTAAGAGGCGCCACCTGACAGTAACGAAAGAGTAGGTGACGCCCCCAGACGGAATAGAGAGAGAGAGAGAGAGAGAGAGAGAGAGAGAGAGAGAGAGAGAGAGAGAGAGAGAGAGAGAGAGAGAGAGAGAGACCCTGTTCCTAGAGGTTGTCTACCTATTTGACATGTTCTGTCGTATGTTGTAGACGCCTCCTCGGTCATACGAGTCAGTTCTGGCAACCCCCGTGCGTGGTGTGAAACGTCGACTGTCGTTTAATGACGAGGCAAGTGCCATTTACGTGGGGTCATGTGCATGGTCTAGTGATCAGGATAATGATGATGTTGCTAACGATGGTGATTTTGATAGTGAGTTCTCTGACTACGATGAGAGTCGGAGACCTAGTGAATTACAGGAGGCAGTAGAGAGAGTGAATGCAATTCAGAAACGAACGGAGTACATGATAGATGACGAGTTATTTATAGCCACTATAACCACCGCATGCATTCGTCAGGTAGCCGAAGGACTGTACCTTCGCTACGCGAACGTTCACGAAGACGTGTATAAAGTGAATCGTTCGCGTATATTTCATGCTTTTGATATGGCAGTATCCGATTTGGTATGCACATCGCGCGTGCCGTGGTTTATTCGTGATGTTGTATCACGAGTGAAAACGAGTCTCCGTAGTCGTGGTATAACCGTGTCGGATGAGACGGAAGACTCACCGAAGGCGCCGCAGCCCTGGTACCTACAAGACGACGAGCCGGGAAGACAGGTCTGGTGCTCCGAGTTGATGACGGTAGCGTGCGATGCTATCGTTCGGTTCGTGAGCAACGAATTGTGGCGCACTTTCGAAAGTGAGACAAACACCATCTACCTGGTACGTAGTCATCTGATTCAAGACACCGTGAGATGTGCAGTACACCATTACAGCTTTATGGTGGACACACCGAACCGGGCACGTGACATCATAACACGTGTGCAAGCCATCCTACGTGTGCGCGGTATACCTCTCCTGGATGAGGAAACACCCTGCTAATGATGTTGTTGTTATTGTGTTGTCAGGTCAGCGCTGCCCCCTCTAGCGGACTAGCTCTCATTCAAAGAGCGTACGATGAGAAGCCGCTAGAGTGGGCGCCTAGAAAAAGACACCGGCACCACACTCCACTACGACAGACTCTCCTGACGCATCTAAACGCCCAGCGTCACGTGACGACTCTGCAAATGTCGTGTGAGGATGCAACACCACCGCCACCGTCCGACGAATCATTGAACATGATTTGCGATAATGATGATACATCCGAATACGAGACACTCCGAACGGATGATTCAACCCTCGATATAGCCACCGACGGACATATCGTGTGGTCCAAGACGGACACGACGATGCCGTGGACACATCCGGTGCTGTTTGGTGGCGTACAGGACCTGGAACTAAATATCCAGAGTTTAGCGGCGGTCCTGTTCGTCACCAAACGATGTAACCTCGACACGGCTGTGCAGACGATTTGCCGCGAACTGGCACGGAACATTGAGTCCGCTGAGCACGTTGCATATATCACGGACTCACTACAGAAGCGTCTGCAGTGACGACAAGAGGAAATGCGCCCCTACGCTATAGCTGGGGTTATAGGCGCCGCTTGTCTGTCACTGTAGGCGCTTAGCTTAGCTTTCTTGTATACTCGCTTTTTTAATTTGTAATTCGACGAATAAAGATGTATGTATGTAATTCAGGAATTCGGTGTCTGTTGTTCTTGTCATAGCTCGTTACGATCGATGAATACATACCCCTCCGTCTATATACACGCACACTCATACAAGCTCCTATGACGTCACACTAGACTATATAGACGCGTACAAGGATCTCCTATCCTTCAGTTGTAGGTAGACGATGAAGCAGCACACGTGTCGTCACTGTGGTCTCGTGCTCGATACACACGCAGACATACAACGCCACATAGACCAAACGCATACATCAACACACGACGACGATGATCATGCTTACAGTAAACCAGCGCCACGAGTGGTGCCATCTGGCGAACCATCAAAAAGTACTAGGCACCCCTGTTCGAGATGTGGAAGAGACTTCACGAGACGTGACAACCTGCTACGTCACAACAGGCAACCTTGTGACACCTCACAAAAAACACTACACCGATGCGAGATATGTGCACGTGAGTTCACGAAACGTAACCACCTGGTACATCATATCAAGACGGTATGCAACCGACTGGCGGAAGCGAGCGAGCCACCCCTACGCAAACGAGCGAGATGCGCAGAGCGACCACGTGTGAGTGGCGACGATGACGACCCGATACAACCACCGCCCCAACTCCCTTTCGCCGATACTCTATCGAGGGAACTACGAGACGTCGTCCGAGAGCACTGGATGACCATCCGAAACCACGAGGCTAGAGGACCCGTGCAATCCAGGTACAATTACAGATTATCGACACTGGACACGAGCGCCCTAGAACCGTCACTGAAGATCATGTTCCGCGAACAGACGCACGCCTTTAAGATTAATCTTAGTTATGGTTTTGTTCTAAGGAACAAGACCACGAACAGGTACAGGTATTATCATTCGTCTTGTAACTGCTGTGGCCGTTACCTCGACGAGCCGTGTCTGATCACAAACACTGCAGACTTTGATGCGTTTCTGGAACGTATCCGAGAAACAGACGTGCTGCAGTGGGTCATCAATCAGCGTCCGGACAGTCAATGGGTGTGCGAAGTGGTCACGAATGTCACCTTCTTCGTCAATCACATCGTAGATCATCCGATAGGATGTGTGGACATCACACTACCGAGCTACATCAAACGAAACAAAGCCATCATCGCATTGGAAAGAGACGATCACAACAGGAAGTACACCGACAATCTGTGTCTCTTCCGGTGTCTGGCTCTACACCGTGGATGCGACCGACACCACCTGGAACCCGCCGTGAAGCTACTCTACGCGAAGTACGACTGTGACGGAGTGGCAATGAAAGATTTTGACGGGGTGGTAATGAAGGACGTTGACGGGGTGACAATGGACGATATCTATCGCGTCGAGACCACCTTTGAGACCAACGTGTGCGTCTACAAACTCGTCGAACCGGAAGAAGAAGACGGAAAGGTGACTGCCGAACTCGTACGCCGGTCCTTGTGTCACTATCCCGAAACGATGTACGTCAATCTTCACGAGACACACTGTTCCTACATACAAGACGTGAACATGTACTGTCACTCTTATCGATGTAGGAAGTGTGGCGACGCCCTATGGAAAGACACACACAAACTAGAACGACACGAACGCGGGTGTACGGGAGGCGTCCGAAAGATCTATCCCGGTGGTGTCTATCATCCGTCGCCGACAGTCTTCCAGTGCTTGGACGACGAAAACATTCACGTTAGCGAGTGTTTGCGTTACTATCCGTATCGCGCCACCTTCGACTTCGAGTCCTGGTTCGATACGTCACAGCTTCCGTCGGACAGCGCCAAAGTCCACTGGGTGGCTCGTCACGTACCGTTGAGCGTGTCCCTGGCGAGTAACGTACCCGGATTCGAACAGGTACAATGTCTGATTACGGACGGTGACAGCAACAAGTTGGTAGCCGACATGATGGGTATCCTTCAGACGATGAGCGAAGCAGCCTACGACGCCATCGTAGACAGTTACGAGGGTACACTACTCGAAATCGGGGAGGCTATCACGACGTGGGACGAACAGGAGGCATCCGCTGCAGAAGGAGACGACAACGAGTCACGACGAAAACCGACCAATCCCTACAAAACTCTCATGGGTCAATTGTACGGTTGGCTTCATCAGTTGCCCGTCATCGGTTTCAACTCGAGTAGGTACGATCTGAACGTCGTCAAACAGTTCCTGGTACCCTACTTCCTGTCCGAAAAGACACCAACAGAGGACGGGGAGGAGGAGGAGGCGGAGGAAGAGAGGAAGGATGCAGGGGCGTTTCACGTGATCAAACGCGGCAACACGTTTATGTGTCTATCGACGGACGACCTAAAATTCCTCGATATGACTCATTATATCGCCCCTGGATTCTCGTACGACAAGTACCTGAAAGCGTACGGTTGCAAGGTCACGAAAGGTCACTTCCCGTACGAATACATGAACAGCTTGGAGAGACTCGACGATACCACTCTACCTCCCAAAGAGGCCTTCTTCAGTCGACTGAAGAACGAAGGTATATCCGACGACGACTACACGCGATGTCGGAAGGTGTGGCGAGACAACGACATGGAGACTCTGCGAGACTTTCTCGTCTGGTATAACAACAGGGACGTCGTGCCGTTCTTGGAAGCCATCGACAAACAGTTCGACTTCTACCAACACCGCGGTATCGACATGTTCAAACAAGGGATCAGTATACCTGGTTTGACCTTGTCCTATCTGTTCACCTACGTACCGAAGAGGACGTTCTTTACGCTCTTCAACGAGACGAACAAGGACGCCCACCAGCTCGTCAGAGACAACATCGTCGGAGGACCGTCACTCATCTTCACCAGACACCACGAGAAGGGGGTCACGAAGATACGTCGTAACGACTATGGTGATGCTGCTCGAACGTGTCAATCCATCGTCGGCTATGATGCGAATGCATTGTATCTGTGGTCGATATCACAAGATATGCCAACGGGATGGTACACGCGACGACGGGAAGAGAAGGAGTTCCGACCCGAAGCGGCACAACCCACAGGTCAGATGGCCGCCGAATGGCTGACGTGGGAGTCCGAAAGCACGGGACTCACCATACGACACCAGACCAACGGTCGAGAGAAGCGCATCGGTAAACTATCGGTGGACGGTTGGTGTAGCGAAACGAAGACGGCCTATCAATTTCACGGATGCTACTATCACGGTTGTCCGTGTACCGGTCGTGAGGTCAACGAGGTCAACGGGAAACCCATGACGCAACTGCTCGCCGAAACGCAAAAGAACACGGCCTATCTTCGACACTTTGTGAGTGTTGTCGAGATGTGGGAATGCGAGTGGAAGGTCGCGAGACGCGATCCGTGGGTGAAACAGTTTCTGGACGTTCGACAACGTCGTCGACACGTGCGCTGGAAAATGACGACACAACAGATCCTGACAGGGGTGCGCAACGGTAGCGTGTTCGGTATGATTCAGTGCGACATACGTGTACCGGAGGTACTGCGCGCGCACTTTGCCGAGATGCAGCCCATCTTCAAGAACATTCACCTGACCCGCGACGACCTCGGACCGTTCATGCGTCGCTACGCCGAAGAACACGATATCATGACGACTCCGCGTCGCATGCTCGTCGGAAGTTATCGTGGAGATAAGATCTTGCTCGCCACACCTCTCTTGCGATGGTACCTCGCGCACGGACTCGAGGTGACGCACGTCTACCAGGTCATCGAGTACACACCGGTCGCCTGCTTCCGACGATTCGGCGAGGCGGTGTCCACCGCACGTCGCGAAGGAGACGCCCATCCCGACAAGGCTATGATCGCTGATACCAACAAACTTATGGGCAATTCTTCCTATGGGAAATTTATCACCAATGTCGATAAGCACCGCGAAGTCACCTACTGCACGGAGAAGAGCGCATCGTCCGCGATCAACAATCGTCGCTTCCGTCAACTCGACGTCGTCACCACCGATGCGTACGAGATCGAAATGCACAAGCGTACCGTCAAATACGCTCTGCCTACGCACGTGGGATTCTTCGTGTTGCAGTGGGCCAAACTGCGCATGTTGGAGTTCTACTACGACTTCATGATCAGGTACGTGGATCGTCCGCTGTTCGAGTACTGTGAAACCGATACGGATAGCGCCTATTTGGCTCTGGCCGGAGAGTCCGTCGACGACCTCGTGACCCCGGCACTGCGCGACCACTACTATCGTCACCGCTCCGAATGGCTACCGTCCGAATGTTGCGACGATCATCGGAACGACTACATACGCTGTCGCCTGGCCGGACGTCCGTGGAACGGCACCGAGGCGTGCTGCAAGGCGCGCAAGACGTACGACAAGAGAAGACCTACTATTGTTCGGGTACGGTCGATAAATACACCACCAAAGGACTGAACAAACGACTCAACGCCATCGACAAGCAGGCGTTCCTGGACGTGCTGACCAGTCGTCGTAGTGGAAGTGGAGTGAACCGTGGGTTCCGGGTCAATCACTCGTCCGTGCTGACGTACACCCAGGAACGCGCAGCGTTGACCTACTTCTATGCCAAGCGCGTGGTCAACGAGGACGGAATCACCACGGGTCCGGTGGACGTGTAACACCGAACCACTGCTGACACGATGAGGAAATGCGCCCCTACGTCAGTTGGGGTTATAGGCGCCTCTAGCTGTCACGCGGTTAGTAGGTGGGAGACACACGAAAAAAAAAATAACACTATTTAGTCAGATACCACGCAATCGATAGTCATAACGCAGCATGTCACGGACGGGAACGGTCGTAGCTGTAGCACTAGTGGGAATACTCGGTCTGTACGTCTTGTACGTCTTGTTCCGCGATCCCTTCCTTCGTTGGTGTGACGGAGGTGTCGTAGTATCTAACACCACAGCGGACAACGTGTCGAACAGCGACTACTACTACTAGATGGACACGCGATGGAAACACCCCTTCACCTGTATCGTCGCGGGTCCGACGGGATGCGGTAAGAGCACGTTCGTGATGCGTCTGCTACGTCACGCCGCGACGATTATCGATCCGCCTCCAGAGAAGATCACGTGGTGTTACGGTGTATGGCAGAGTGCCTACGTCGACAACGACCTGGTACGCTTCGAGGAAGGCTTGCCGAGCGGTGCGTTCGATGCGTCGACTCGTAACCTCGTGGTCATCGATGATCTGATGACGGAAACGGACGAACGGGTCACGACCTTGTTCACGAAAAAGAGTCATCACCAGAACACGTCCGTACTGTATCTCGTGCAGAACCTATTTCCGAAGAACAAGGAGAGTCGCACGATCAGTCTGAACACACACTACATGGTGATCTTCAAGAATCCTCGCGACGCGTCACAGATCGGACACTTGGCGCGACAGATGTATCCGGGACGCCTGAAGTATGTACAGGAAGCGTTCCGAGACGCCACGACGCCTCCGTACGGTTATCTCCTCGTCGATCTGAAACAGGGCACGCCCGACGATATGCGTCTGCGCACGGGTGTCCTTCCGGACGACGGTGTTCAGTACGTGTACCAACCCAAAGTATAAGACGTCTGCGCGCACGCCTCGTCCCTTCAGTCGCAGTATGATCGTGAAGACAACAGCATGTCCGAACTCGTGAAGAAACACCTCCTCTGCATACAGACGCTGAACAGGTACAAGAGCACGAAATTGAGACGGGCCATCATCAGAAACGCCGACGCCGATCTGTTGTGTGCACTAGCCGAGTGTGCCTACAACATATTGAAGAAGAACGTGCCCTTGACCGAAGCGCAGAGACGCGCTCTGAGTGTGTACAAAACAAACCTACGCGCTTTGGCAAAGAGAGACGCGCCGGCTGCGAGGAGACGTCGCATCTTGCTACGCGGTAACAACCAGGGCGGCGGTGGACAGACCGGTGGTGGTTTCCTGTCGGCGCTGCTGGCACCTTTGGCCGGTGCGGTCTTTCTACCCTTGCTAAAACAGGTGCTACTCAAGTAGACGACGATGGAACACACACGGAAGATGGCTTTGGTAGATCCACGACTGTTGGATAGTCTACGCGCGCCGGCACCGACGGATACCCTAGGACGTAAAGTACAGGTGCTCGACGACGAGATGAAAGTCATACTCGACAGACAAGATCTCGCCGACGGTGACAAGGTCGTCATGTATAATCAAGTGTTGCAACGTCACAACGCGTTGGCCGATCGACGCGTGCGCGAACCAGTGCGCGTGATGACGGTCAACAAGGACACGATGGTCACAGCGGCGGCGGGGGCGGCGGCGGCGGACCCGACCCCGTCAGAGGCGGGGGCGACAGGTATGGAAGCGGCGGTGGCGGCAGGTATGGAAGCGGACGTCGTCGACAGCGTTCCCAAGGCACTGCGGACCAAAGCTAGACTACTGATGGAACGTCTGAAACGAGACGTCGTGTGGAATGCACGCGGAGAGCTCATGCATAAAGGTGTAGCGGTACCCGGAAGTAACGTGGTGGACCTCGTGAACGATCTGTTGCGTCAACGCAAGACCGTCGCCAGTCCAACGGGGTGGCAGGTGTTTACGCGTCAACTCGGCACCATGAACCTACCCATGGAGTTGGTGGGTAACGAGGTCAGGAGACTGGCCATTCAACGGGAACAAAGGAGGAGTGCCGTAGCAGGAGCGGCCACACGGTCGGTCGGTAGAGCGCGTCGATCGCTGCAGTGGACACCCCTCACTCGGAGCCGAATGAGCCCGTCCACACTACCTACGCCACCGGCCTCGACTAGTAAGGGATGGGAGGATCTCAGATAAAAGAGGCGCATCGTCTCGATTCGCCGACATAATGTGCGATTCACAGGATAGTCTACATCGTCTGTATACCGGTGTCGCTTACGCCGCACTTCCCATCGTGTGTGGCATTATCGGTGATTATATCATACGATCATGGTGCGACGACGGAAACAGCTGGAGGACGTCTACTTCGATCCCGCCAAGGTGGGAAGTTACGGGGGAATCGCGTCTTTGCGATACAACGTGCCACGCGTACCACGAAAGATGGTCGAACAATGGCTATCAGAACAGAACGCCTATACCCTACACAAACCGGTCAGAGTTCGTTTCAAGCGACGACGCACGGTCGTCGGAGGACGGGATCAACAGTGGCAAGCCGATCTCGTCGACGTGACCAGTCTGAAAAAAGAAAACGACGGTACGACGTTCCTGCTCACGGTAATCGACGTCTTCTCGAAAGTCGCCCGATGCGTTCCGCTAAAGAACAAGTCGGCGACGTCTGTGTCGAAGGCGCTGAACGGACTCTTCGCCGATGTACAGCCGTTGTTTTTGCAGACCGATAGAGGTCTGGAATTCTATAACCGTACCGTTCGAGGTGTGTTGGACAGGTACGGCATCCAGCACTTCTCCACCTCTAACGAGGAGATCAAGGCGAGCATCGTGGAACGTTTCAATCGTACGCTAATGACGCGGCTGTGGCGATACCTGACACACAAAGAATCGTGGCGATACATCGATATCCTTCCGGATCTGGTGCGCACGTACAACGACAAGCCCCATCGTAGTATCGGGATGGCTCCGTCGCAGGTGGATGCGACTAATCAAGAAGAGGTGTGGCAGCGTCTGTACGGGGGTCATCACGGCAAGGGCGTACCCAAGTACCACGTGGGGGATCGTGTGCGTATCAGCAAGGTCAAGAGACGATTCGCCAAAGGCTACACGGTGAATTGGACAGAGGAACTATTTACGATACGCGAGGTGCATCCGTCCGATCCGCCCGTCTATCGTCTAGCGGACGATCTCGGAGAGATACTGGAAGGTACCTTCTACGAGCCGGAGTTGCAGAAGGTGACGGTTCCGGCCGATAAACTGTACCGCGTGGAATCGATAGTACAGCGCCGTAAGGTAGGCAGGCGAAGGGAGGTGTTGGTGAAATGGTTCGGATACCCTTCGAAATTCAACAGCTGGATCGACGCCAAGGCTCTCGTCGGCTATAAAGCCTAGTCACGCGCCCGTCGCGATATCAGTCGTCTACGTATGGCAGACGAGACGACATCACGGATTACCGTTAGTGACAACGAAGAAGAAGAAGAAGACGACGTCGACGCTACTCCACCGATAAAGAAAGAGAGGACTCCGTGGCATATATTTGGTACCGCGTGTCCCAAAGAGGAGATAGTCTTTCTGTGTCAAGTCGTCGTCTTGTACACGGTCATCTTGGTCAGCATCTACAACCTGACGTTCGGTCACCACGTCAATCCGACTCTTTGGACGGCCCTGTTGAGTAGTTCGTTGGGTTACCTGCTACCCAGTCCGACGTTGAAACAACAACATGGCGACGAGTGATTTCTATCTCACGTTGCCCAGCAATGCTTCCATGGACACGCACCCCGACAACACGCTGACCCACTACGTCACGACGCTACCGAAACGTATCCTACTACGGGGACAATGGGAGTGCGGACTGGTGGAGGTACAGTACCCACACAGTTGGTACAACATCGTAGGCGACGAAGCGGGGTTCGCCGTGTCACTACCGATAGATGAAGATCGAGACCCTCGATCCCTGCACACGGAGATTATCCGAATCGGAACCGGACACTATAAAGATCCGTGGGCACTGATACTCGTCATCAACGCTGCTCTACGTCGCGTGGTGGGCGAGGGACGAGTGAAACTGAGCTAGAGCGTCATCACGCGTAAGGTATCGGTGCACATGGCACCGAATACCGTCTTCCGCGCTGCTATGCTGACCACCGTTCTCGGCTTTCGTACCGCTACGCTGGAGGCTCTCCCGAAGGACCCCTCGGCTCCCGAGTTCAAGGTACGTGTCGTGGAAGGTGACACCGTGGTCACCATGGAACGGGAATCACTCCACGAGTTGTCGGTGACAGTCTCGTACCGCTGCTGCGCATCGTCTCGGTGAGTGGTCGTCATGGCGACGTCGTATCGAAGACCTTCGATAAGACTCACTACGTACCCGTGCTCTGCAAAGAGTTTGGTACGATCGAGATAGATATAAGAGACGACACGGGACACCGCGTGCCATTCGAAGTCGGCAAGGTGACAGTGACACTTCATTTCCAACGACAACGGACGCCACTGTTCTAGAGAGATGAATTACAACGATTACTACGCTCGTCAAGCGGGTGGTGCGCTTCCTTATTTCGCGGGTGCCCGATACCAACGAGGACACGGACTGGGAAGTCTATTCGGAGGTCTACTGCGTAGCGTCTTGCCACTCGTCAAGAGAGGTGCCGTGGCGTTGGGAAAGAGAGCTCTGTCGACCGGCGCACGTATAGCCGACGACGTCCTGGCGGGACAGAACATCAGAACGGCCGCCAAACGTCGCGCCACCGCTGCAGGTAGAGCAATGATAAGCGACCTCTTGACCCCCGGTGTGCATAAGCGTATAAGACGCACACCCGCCGCGAGATGAGTCAGTACAGCCGCGAGACGTCGAAGGAAGCAGAGACCGAAGGTACGTCGTGAACCGGATATATTCGACGATGGCGTTCGTTCATAAACTATCATGCGAGGGACTCAAGAGCGAACTCGATATCTTCACCGTGCCTCCGACTCAGACCAGCATCGTCGACAGTCGCACGGTCCACTACCAACCGATGTCCTCGCTCGACTCGGGTGGTCCGATCGAATTCATCGTACCCGGTTCGGGAGACGATTACCAGGATCTCGCTAGCATGACGCTAAACATTCAGGCGAAGGTGACGCGTGCCGACGGAAGCGATCTCGACGCCGCCGATCCCGTTGCACCCGTGAATAACTGGCTCCATTCGCTGTTCAGTCAGGTCGACCTCTACCTGAACGGAACGCTCGTGACTTCCTCGACCAACACGTATCCGTACCGCGCCTACATAGAGACGCTGCTCAGTTACGGCAACGATGCCAAGGAGACGTATCTGACGAGTCAGATGTGGTACAAGGACACGGCTAATCTTATGGATGCCGTCGTCATTGACGGTGCCGATCCGACAGCCAACGCGGGGTTCGTCGCCAGACGCGCCATGATCGCCCAGAGTCGCGTGGTCGACATGACGGGTCGTCTCCACCTCGATCTCTCCCATCAGGATAAACTCCTCATCAACGGTGTCGAGGCCAAGATACGTGCGGTGCGCAGTAAGGATGCGTTCGCACTCATAGCCGGCGGCGGTAACCCCGGCTACAAGATACAGATCGTCAACGCTACACTGTTCGTCAGAAAGGTCACCCTGAATCCAGGCGTACAGGTGGCGCACATCAACGCCCTCGAAAAGACCACCGCCAAGTATCCGGTGCGACCCGTCGAATGCAAGGTCTACTCCATTCCCACAGGTGCCCGATCACACACGCACGAGAACCTCTTTCTCGGTGTTCTTCCGAAACGTCTCGTGCTGTGCTGCATCGATAACGACGCCTACAACGGACGCTACGACAGAAATCCCTTTCATGCTAAAAACAACAACATCAACTTCCTCGCCGTGTACATCGACGGACGACAGATACCCGCCAAACCTTTCCAGCCCGACTTCGAGAACGATCTCTTTGTCAGGTGCTACCATAACCTGTTCACCTCGACGGGTAAGGCGTGGCAGGACGAAGGCAACGGCTTGACTCGCTACGACTTCCGCCACGGCTACACCTTCTTCGCTGTGGACCTCACCCCCGATGCATGCGACGACTGCTGCTTCCATCTGGTACATAAGGGCAACGTGCGCATCGAGATTCATTTCCTCAACGCGCTGACAACCACTGTGAACGTCGTCGCCTACGCCGAATTCGAGAAGGTGCTGGAGATCGACAGGAGTCGTAACGTCATCTACGACAACTGATGGAAACCCTACAGCTCGTCCGCCTACTCACACGTGATACGCATGCCCGTGTCGTCATGCGCGGAATCGTACCCAAAGACGTACTCCTCGAACTCCGGATAGACGCTTACCCCGTCGCCTTCGTGTGCAACACACACGACGCGGACAAACCTGGTGAACATTGGATAGCGATCTACGTAGACGCCGACGGTTGCGGCGAATACTTCTGCTCGTACGGTCTGCCGCCGCAGCACGTCGAGTTTTGTCGCTTCTTGAATAAACATTGTGTAACGTGGACTCATAATTCTAAGAGACTACAGAGTCCCGTGTCTAACGTTTGTGGACAATACTGTGTTGCTTATCTCATGTTTCGATGTCGTGGAGTTGTCATGAAGGATTTCGTAAAAGGTTTCGGCACTGATCTGGTAGCAAACGATTGCCGTGTATTCGATTGGCTTAAACAACTGCAATAACCGTGTTTCATTAACGAGCAGGTGTTATCATCATCATCATCATCATCGTCATTAACGATTCGAGCCTATGGCGCGGTGGTCACACACCCGTAAGCTCACGACCTCTGACGCGGTGTTCACTCACCCGTAAGTCGTATACCATCATCCCACGAGCCGCTGGCGTGGTCGTATTGACCCCTAAGCTCACGACCTCTGTCGCGGTGTTCACTCACCCACAAGTCTTGATGCACTTCGTTTAATAAAACACGGTTTCATATTATACGCTTGTATCTTTCATCAATAAAACACGTGTGCACTCGTATACTCTTGTGTTTCGTTAGTTCTTTCATACACGCGCATTCACCTACACAACTAATAACACCACTCCCCGTTAGGAGGCGTCACCTCTAACGTACCCGCCAGGGGGCGCCTCTCGTTATACATACATACGGTCACGTGACTACGCACTTTGCTCAGGGGGGCGGCTTTCGAAACCTCCCTATTATCAACCAAAAACTCCTCAAAAAGGGCTGTGGATGGATAACCAAAACGTCTCGTATACTACTCACTTGTAGCTAAAATTCGACTTAGCTAAATGTTAGAACCAAGGTAGGTACTGGTAATGTATCACGTTCGTCGCTATGTTGTTCCGCGCAAGTTGGTGCGAGAAAACATCCGTGTCAGTTGTAAAGATCAGGTCGCTCTGGTACGGCAACATATATATGTTGGTTTGATGTGGTTACGTCATTCCGCTTCTCTCACTTTTGGAAATATTCCACGTATGACGCATCGGTTGAGTCAATGGGATATTCCACAGACGGAGTTACTCGGTGATAGGTAATGTTTACGCATGATTGACCCGATAGCGGACACAGGACGTATGGTTGTAACTTGTAAATTATGTAACTAGTACACTACGATGTGTTTACGCGACACGATTAACATATATCCCACACAAACGCAAGCATACGCACAGACGGAATTACTTGACACTAAGAGTGGGTCATTTATTTTATTGTGAGTGAATATTGGGGGCTAAAGATGACCAAATACCTTGAACGGCACTCCCTCGAGGTTCATAAAAACTCCAATTGCACCCGCATTGAGGCCTACCGAAAAACTGCAACTGCTTCCTCTTGCCAAAATGTTGGAGGGTCAAACCTATATCCAGGCCAGGGGCGTGTCGAGAGAGGGTAGTCTAGACGGCACAAAAATCTCCACTGGCGTCCGAACCAAATGATGTTGAAAATGTTTTGTTACGGCGCCACTGTAACTTCAGCTTAACTTCTGTTTCGGCTCGACTGGAGACATCGAAAGACGGGGGGACGTGGTGCTGTTGAAAATGTAACTTCAGTCACGGGGGCACATTCAAATTCAAAAGGTGTAGGGGGTACTGTAACGAGTGTCCATACAAAAGTTCTGGGGCACTCCAAATTCCAAAGGACTAGGAGGACACGTGTCACCCATGCCCCCCACATATAACAGTAAATTAATAGAACATATTATCATCTACAGGTTGTGTATGTATGTTTGCATGTATATGTGTATGTATGTAAGTATGTATGTATATATTATGTATGTATGTATGTATGTGTGTGTGTGTGTGTATGTGTGTGCGTGTATGTGTGTGTGTGTGTGTGTGTGTGTGTGTGTGTGTGTGTGTGTGTGTGTGTGTATGTTTGTATGTATGTACGTACGTATATTATATATATATATAATAGTGTAAATAATATTGGACTTTCATTATTTGCGTAAAACGATATGTTGTCCATTTGCATTGCATTCTGGAGTTTATACGGCAGATTGCAGTTTTGTCAAGTATTGTTAAAATTGTTTACCTGTTTTAAGGACGACGTCCGAGATTGACAGGGAAGATATCGCTAACCACGTGTAGCATGGTCCGCGTGGAATCCTCATGCCGGATGAAGCAGGTCATTGTTTAAAGAGTAAATACCCTCCGTTCGGTGATATCATACATAAGAATACAACTTACTCATAAGCATCTGTGTTGTCTTTCTGTATGGGGAGAGGCCGTGACGTAGTTGCTTAAACAACTCGACAGCATCGCCAGATTAACAATGACGGTGTCGGTGTTTACTATTTGTAGGTACAGTCTCGATGTTGACGTTTTCGTGAGTGTCTCTCTCTCTCTCTCTCTCTCTCTCCTCTCTCTCCTCTCTCTCTCTCTCTCTCTCTCTCTCTCTCTCTCTCTCTCTCTCTCTCTCTCTCTCTCGTCTCGCTCTCTCTCTCTCTCTCTCTCTCTCTCTCTCGCTCGCTCTCTCTCTCTCTCTCTCTCTCTCTCTCTCTCTCTCTCTCTCTCTCTCTCTCTCTCTCTCGCTCTCTCTCTCTCTCTCTCTCTCTCTCTCTCTCTCTCTCTCTCTCTCTCTCTCTCTCTCTCTCTCTCTCTCTCTCTCTCTCTCTCTCTCTCTCTCTCTCTCTCTCTCTCTCTCTCTCTCTCTCTCTCTCTCTCTCTCTCTCTCTCTCTCTCTCTCTCTCTCTCTCTCTCTCTCTCTCTCTCTCTCTCTCTCCCTCTCTCTCTCTCTCTCTCTCCCTGTCTCTGTCTCTCTCTTTCTCTTTCTCTCTGTCTCTCTGTCTCACTGTTTCTCGGTCCTCCCCTCTATCTAGCCTTCCGCGATGACATTGTAGCCAAACCACTTACAAATCTAAACTCAAGCTGTGAAATAGTATGGACAAAAATCCATTTCACACGAAACAAATCCATATACTTTGCATCCTACTACCGACCCCCCAGTGACCACCTTCAATCCCTTGAAGCTCTCCATGAATTCCTGACAAGACTGTACAGATCACAAAAAACTTCCCCTAATGTAGTTATAGCAGGTGACTTCAACCTTCCTGATATTAACTATGGCAAGCAGCAAACCACTGACAACAGAACTGCCAGCAAGCAGAACAAACTGCTAGAAATAATGAGAGAATTTGGATTACAAAACATGGTCAATGATCCCACACGAGTTGATTCCGGCAATATCCTTGACCTCATACTCACTTCAAATCCATCGATAATCCCAGCCAGAGTCCTTAAAGAGACTGCAGTGGAAATTGCCCCCATCATCACACACATTTTCCAGCAGTCATACACTTACAAACTCCCAGATGACTGGCTCCAAGCACTAGTAACACCAATACACAAAAAAGCCACAAATCAGACCCTGCTAATTATAGACCAATTTCGTTAACATGCATCCTCTGCAAAGTTATGGAGCACATCATCCTAAGCAACATGTGGAAACACTTACACAAACACAACATTATCCTCCACTTCCAACATGGATTCCAACCAGGCCTGTCTTGTGAATCCCAACTCATCGAGACAGTCCACGACTGGGTGACTGCTATCGACAATAAGACACAAATAGATGCCATCCTACTTGATTTCGCCAAAGCCTTCGACAAAGTCCCCCATAAACGCCTCCTATCCAAATTAGCTTTCTATGGAATAACTGGAAACACGCAAAACTGGATCAAATCGTTTCTATCCAATCGCAAACAAAGGGTCTCAGTCAATGGAGCCCTGTCGAACAGAACAAATGTTACATCTGGTGTACCACAGAGCTCAGTCATAGGACCTGTCCTATTTTTACTCTACATAAACGACATAACCGAAAATGTCCAATCTTCCGTACGTCTCTTTGCAGACGACAACATTATATATCGAAAAATCATATCCGAAACCGACCACGAAACTCTCCAATCTGACCTGATCAAACTCCAAACATGGTCTAACAAATGGCAGATGGAATTTAACATATCTAAATGTGTGCATCTCCCAATAACAAACAAAACAAAACCCAGACTACATTCATATTTACTCTTTGGCGTGCCACTCTCTACCGTCTCTAGCCACACATATCTTGGAATAAAATTATATTCTAAACTAACCTGGGCTAACCATATCACTGACATAGCTTCCAAATTTTCAAAAGTACTAGGTATGATCAAACGAACCCTCGGACCATGCAAACCTGAAGTAAAAGAAACAGCCTATAACATGCTAATCCGACCAAAACTCGAGTATGCCTCTCCCATATGGAATCCATACACTGCCACCCAAATTAAACACCTTGAAAGAGTACAACACTGTGCTGCCAGATTTGTCAAAAATGACCACAGACGCCAAACAAACGCAGCAGACCTAATAGCCACCCTAGGATGGTCAACTCTTGAACGACGACGCGTTATCAAACAAGCCATGACATTTTACAAAATATAAAATAACATAATAAACATCACACCCCCACCAGGTTTACTAACACAGTAAAAAAACCGTGGCCACTACGTAGCCGCTAGGTGCCGCATCAATGCAGCAGTGTTCTCTTTCTATCCCCGAGCAGTTCGAATCTGGAATATGATTCCACCACCGATTACTGAACTAGAAAGCCCCATAGCATTTCAAACAGCGATCATGAACCTTCCTTTCACCACACCAAATCATCTAAAGTGCCTATAAAGTAAACAAACAAACTACCCACACCGCATGCGCACAAACAAGCACCATAAAACTCCTGCGTTAGCTCAAGTTTGGGCTGTTTAGAGTATATCACCTAAGACCTAAGACCTAAGTTTCCTTGCGATCGATTCAGTTAACACTGAGATGTTCGGTGGAGATATCTGAGGTGGTTTCAGGTTTTCCAGAGGAAACCTTGGTTTACGACCTGGCATCAAACGAGGCTATATTTGGCGGAGATAGAACGTTGAAATTGGTGGTGTATCAAAGTTCATAAGCAAGTGGAATTACTGATTGATAAGTATTATTCTTGCCTTAATATCATTCATAAAGTAGCAGTAAACATATATTGAGTAGCAGTTGTTCTTAAAGTTAGTTAGATAAAGTATTTTAGGACACTTTAGTCTAGTGAGTGATAATAGGGTACGTTAGCTTACGGCTACGATAAGTTTGTAAACAAGATTTAACAAACCTCGTTATGTGGTAGAATATATAGGTGATAAAGTAACAACCATAAACTACCTACATAAGATAATATCTGTGTAAGTCAGTACCTGCTAGACATTTTGATAAGGTAGCTTTGTTGTTAAAATTAAGCAGTTGCGATAATCGGGCGAACTAAGTTTATGTAGCTAGTGTCTCTCTTATTCGCTAGGGCGCTGTATAACCTAAATAAATAAGGCAGTCTAGCGTACGCAATCTTACGAAAAGTGTAACATTTGTGCACAGAAAACAGTCTTCTTAAAGACTACATAGACAGTGAATGGTGTAAACACAGTTGACAAAACTATTTTAAATAGCTAATTAGATTATTATTATTAAATAAATTATGATATGGCGCCTTGCAAGCGGCAAGTCAAGGCAAAGAGACACTTGGTGTGCGACGACTGCCACAGTTCGGTAGATTTTGCCTTATCCGGCTGTACGAAGTCATGGACAGAAACCAAGGAAGAGGGATTCACCTTTCAGTGCGTGGGGTGTTGGAAGGTGAAATGTCTGGAGAAAAAGGTAGCTAGGTTGGTAGATATTGTGAAGGGGATGGAGATGAGAATCAGCAAGAAGACAGACAGAATGGAGAGAGACGACAGGGATAAAGTTGGGAATACTGTGAAACTGAAGGAGCAGAGTAGTGGCAACAAGACCGAGGAAAGGAGACTGAGAGGAGGGAAGGTGATCGGAGGGGAAGAAAGTGGAGGATCGACGGCAGGAAATGTGCCTGGTGTGAAGGTGGCAGGAGAGAAAGTGACCGTAGAGAAAGAGGTAGGAGGGAAAAAGAGACGGGAGAGGAGAGAAGGAAATGCAATGGGAGGAAAGATGACGGGAAGAAAGGAAGTGAGAGTACATGTGACAGAAGAGAAGTCGGGAGGGACGATGACAGGAAGAAAGGTGACAAGAGAAACAGCGTCAGGAAAGAATGGAACGGACGAGATTGTGACGGGAGAGCAGAAGACAGGGGAACAAGATTACAACCAGACAGATGCAAACCGTAGAAAGAGCTACACTGAGGCAGTGATTGAGGGGGCAATGAGGAAAGAGAGGGTGTTTATGGGCGATTCGATTATGAGAAAGACAGCTAAGACTCTAAGCGAGGGGGAGGACGTCGTTGTTTGTCTACCGGGGGCTAGGATAGAACATGTAACTGAAAGGGTAGAGAAGGTACTGGGGCATGGCAAGGGAGGGTCTATACTAGTACATGTAGGGACAAATAACGCAGAGAGGGAGGGAACAACTGGGATAGTTCAGAAGTACAGACAGTTAGTGAAGAAGTTAAAGAAGACAAGAGTAGAACAGATTATCCTCTCAGGAATTTTGCCAGTAATGGGAGGAAGGGGGCCGACATATAGAAACTGCAAGAGGATGGCGATCAACGCACTAGTTGAGCAGATGTGTAAAGAAGAGGGGGTGGGATTCGTAGATTTATGGGGATACTTTGTTGGGAGGGAAGATATGTACATGAGAGATGGCCTACATCTAAGTGGAAAGGGGGCAGCAGTTTTCTCAGAGAACTTGCTGCAATCTGTTGACAGTGGGACAGGCTGCATCTATTTAAACTAGATTCGCAGGGGGGATTCACAGAGAAGCCTGAAACTGGAGGCATAGATAAAGACAGCAGAAATAAATCGGCAAAGAACAGCCTGGAAAACTGTTCTGAATCAGGATATAAATGCATTTGTTTAAATGCAAGGAGCATAGTAAACAAAAGAAGTGAACTAAACTTTATGGTAGAAGATATTGACCCTCACATAATAGGTATAACCGAATCGTGGGCCACCACTGATATATCAGATGCCGAATTGGGACTAACAGGATATGTAATGTTTAGGAAAGATAGAATAGGAAGAAAGGGAGGTGGAGTTATTTTATATATTAAAGAATCTATCCAGGTATATGAAATAAAATTAGAAAGAGAAGCAGATTGCGAAGAAGCTGTTTGGTGTAACATAGTTACAGGAAACTCAACGTTAACAGTTGGGTTAGTTTATCGAAGTCCAAACATAAGCATAGAAGAGAATGAAAAAATACAAAACGCTATAAGGGAAGTAAGCAAACGGAACTGTATTATTATGGGGGACTTTAACCATGGGCATATACAGTGGAAATCTCTACAGAGTATGGGGAGTGAGGACCACAAGTTTTTAGTTTTAGTACAAGATAGTTTCCTTTCTCAACATGTGCTAGAACCAACCAGGGGAGAGAATGTGTTAGACTTAGTTTTGTCCTCACAGAAAGAATTAGTTGACAATGTCAAGATATGTGAGCCACTGGGGAGTAGTGATCACAACCAGATACATTTTACCATCAAAGTAAAATCAGAAAGGAATAGTAAAAAGCAGTATAGGAGAAATTTCCACAAAGGAAGGTATAAGGACATGAGGAAATATTTAGCAAAGATAGACTGGAATAACACACTGAAGAATAAGACAGCAACCGAATGCTGGAATATCTTAAATAGTGAAATTAAGTGCATAGTCGATAAATTTGTACCTTTAAAAAAACAAGGGAAACGGTATAAAAAGAAACACTTATCGAAAGAAGCCATTAGAAAAATTAAGTATAAACAAATGATGTGGAAGTCATATAGATGTACTGGAAATGATGAAGACTACAACATTTATAAAGAAGCACTTAATCAAGCTACAGCTGAAATTAGAAATTCAAAGAAAAGCTATGAAAAAAAATTAGCTAGTAATATAAAACATGACAGTAAGAGTTTTTATGCGTATATTCGAAGCAAACAGAAAGTTCAGGATAAGGTCGGTCCTCTAGAAGATAGTGCTGGAAATACAATATCAGAGGGATTCTTAATGGCAGAAGACCTGAATGAGTATTTTAGTTCAGTGTTTACCAGGGAAGATATTAGTTCACTGCCAGTACCAGAGGCTAAGTTCAAGGGGGCAGATTCAGACTATTTAGGACAGTTAGTTGTAACCTCGGAAATGGTAGCTAAGAAAATAAGGGCTATGAAGGATAATAAATCACCTGGAGTGGACGGGATTCCGCCCAAACTACTATTGGAAATTGTAGAACAAATTAGCGCACCGCTTGCAACAGTTTTCAATTTGTCATTAGAAGAGGGAGTGGTTCCTTTAGAATGGAAAGAGGCAAACATTATACCGTTATTTAAAAAAGGTTCGAGAAACAAGTCGGAGAACTATAGACCAGTGAGTTTAACATCAGTGATTTGCAAATTATTAGAAAGACTAATTAAAGATCACATGGTGGATTTTCTTGTTAAACATAACTTGATAAACCCATCTCAACATGGGTTTTTAAAAGCGAGGTCATGCTTAACAAATATGTTATGTTTTTTGGAAGACATCACTAGGTGGGTAGATGAGGGATCACCAGTAGATATCATCTATTTAGATTTTCAAAAAGCTTTCGACAAAATACCACATCAAAGATTACTCCTTAAGCTAAAGGCCCATGGCATAGGAAATGGTATAATAAACTGGATAGAAAAATGGCTGAATGACAGAAGACAACGTGTAGTAGTTGATGGGGAGGCTTCAAACTGGAAATCGGTATTGAGTGGGGTACCACAGGGATCAGTACTAGGACCTATATTATTCTTAATATATATCAACGATTTGGACGATGATATAACAAGCAAGGTGTTAAAATTTGCGGATGATACAAAAGTGTTTAGACGGATTAAAAGTGATGGAGACAGACAGCATTTACAAGATGATCTTGATAGGTTGATCAAATGGTCTGAAAAGTGGCAAATGCTGTTCAATTTTGGGAAATGTAAATGCCTCCACACAGGTCATGGGAATGAAGAGGTAAAATATAAAATGGGGGGTACTGTTCTAAGTACTACTGTAAAAGAAAAGGACTTAGGGTTAACCATTAGTGCTGATATGAAGGTTTCCGAGCAGTGCGGAATTGCAGCGTCAAAGGGAAATCAAATCCTTGGATTAATTAGGCGAAATATAGCGTATAAGAAAAAAGAATTAATAGTACCGCTGTACAAAACAATAGTGAGGCCTCATTTAGAATATTGTATACAAGCATGGAGGCCATATCGCAAGAAGGACATAGATATGCTAGAAAGAGTACAGAGGAGAGCGACTAAAATGATACCAAATCTGAGGGATCTTAGTTACGAAATACGCCTAAAAGAATGTGGTTTAACAACACTAGAGACCAGGAGATTGAGAGGAGATCACATAGAAGTGTTTAAAATATTGAATGGTTATGAAAATATTGATAAAAACATTTTTTTCTCAGTTAAGAAAGATAGAAGGACCAGAGGACATGAAGCTACATTAGTAAAGGAGCAGTGTAGATTAGATATAAGAAAGTTCTCATTCTCACAAAGGACTGTAAATGAATGGAACAGATTATCTCCTGATTGTGTTGGTGCTATAAGCGTGAATATGTTTAAAAATAAAATCGACACACACCTTAAAAAGGCGGGATACATGTAGATAAAAAGTATTGGACTCTCGATAAGCCAAAAGGCTTCCTTGTCCAACTGCCATCCAGAGTAATTTTCTGGATGGCAATCTTGTTAAATCAACTGTGTTGGAGTACGCTGCATCAACGCATGTGGTGTCGATCGGTACGTTTGCAGGACTGTTCGTACTGCATCTGCGAACGTTCTCCCCTCCACAAGTTGAGCTGCGAGACTCTCTTTGATGACGCGATTTAGTCGATTTAGTCACTGCGACGATGCTCGATGTTTCAAACTCGTATGACACGAATTGTGGTCCGTTGTCGCTTCGGAGAATTTCCGGGATTCCCCAACGAGCGAACAGGTCCTTCAGGATCTGGATGATGGCGGAAGACGTCACCGTACTGGTTGCGGCTATTTCCGGCCATATAGAATGTTGATCCTGTATGACAACCAGAAATCGTTCGCTGTGAGGCAGTGTTGACTAAACTACTTTTATTTTGTACTTGAGTAAAAGTACAAGTAACTCATCTCAAAACTACTTAAATAAAAGTAAAAGGACATTGAAAAAACTTACTTGAGTAAAAAGTAAAAGTACCTTTCAAAAGTACATGAAGTAAGAGTAAAAGTAAAAGTACAATTCAACGTTTTAATTTCAACATTACAGCAGGCACACAAAATGCTAGACGAAAATAACTACTTTACTCCACATGAACTTTAATCCAATGGCAGTCACTAAAATCCAACCACACTTACAATAATAGCGTCTCTTTCACTAGGTAATAACTGCCGGACGATAGTCGTCGATAGCAGTGTTTACTCGCCACCATGTTTATCCTTACAAAAATGGCAAGTATTTCACTAAAACCAATTTGTCCAACAATTTGGTTGCGGAGCAAGAAATAAATGAGTGGTACGAAGTTACAATAGAGATCTATTTCACAAAAGTTTCTTGAGATTTTTGTGTGAAAAAGGCATTGTTTACAGTAAGGGCTAATAAGGGGACCATAGTCGTTATGATACAGATAATAGCAGTATAAGTATGAACGTGGGCACCGGGGCCACCTCAATTTCGTCGATAGAACTACACTTTTGCCTAAATTTTAAAGCTCGGTGCGTTAGATCCACCAATCAACATAATCCCAGGATATTTGTGTTACGAAAATATTGCGTTTTAGCGAACCTTTGAGGCCAAGAGAGCGACCCGGTTTGCGCCAGTCTGCGCTGCTGCGGTCGTGCATTACCGCAGTGAGCGATATAGCAGCGTATGTTGATGCAAATCGGGTCGCTCTTTGGACCTTAAAAGTGCACTAAGACTCAACAGTGTCGTAACACAAATATGCCTGAGATGATGGTGAATGGTGTTAGTAACGTTAATAATAAGGTATCAAATTTAATTAAGTTATAACGATAAATTCTAGGTGGGCCGGATAAACAGCGAAACAAAAATAATTCCAAACGACTACCCGCTCGGTGATCTCTTATTTATAGAGGTCAGCGTTGACGCGTTATCCCAAAGCGAGGTTTGTATGCAAATACGATTTCGACCTGGCCGTTGAATCGGCGATAGGATCCCCTGGCAACTAGACACGAAAATATTGTAATGAAAATATTTAGCTAAGTAAACGAAAGTAACGAAGTAAAAAGTATTGTTACTTTAAATAAAAGTACTTCGTTACAAGTAAAAATACTTTATTAAAATTGTACATCGTTACATGCCGATTACTTGAAAAACTTCTTCACCAACATCTATATCTCCTCATCATAATTCTTGTTCTCATGCGTGTTATAATCGTACACGATTTTGGAGTAGTAGCCTACGTAATTGGGCGAAACCTGCGGAAAAGGCATTGTGTTAATAAAAGTCTGGGCTCGGTAACAATCTAGCCGCGCCTATAAGTGTATACTATAAACTGCTATCAACGTATATAGCCTAAGGTATGGATGTATGAGAGTGTAACATTGATTACATATTATTTAGGAGAACGTTCTATTGCCAACTAATATATTCCACTGCATTGGCATGTCTAGGGGCCAGAACAAATAAACCGAAACTGTAGCTGCCAAAACATTAGTAAACAGCTACGTTGGCAAGGGGAGCTCGGTAGAACGCAAGAAGGTGCATGCTTTGACCTTGATACACCGGACGTTAGACCACCGTAGTGAGTGAACAGCCTTGTCGTCAGTCGTGATCGTGTGCTTTTGATAACTGGATCACGCGGTCTAGCTTCGGTAGTCAGCATTCAGTTTAGTGTAAGACAAGGACTTGCGAATACTATACACCGCAGAGTGATTTAGTCTCCGCTAGAGGACTGCATGAGTTCTCAATAACTACTATTTGTGAATTTAGTGCACGAAACGACAAATCTCACACACCGACTGCAATGGCCATGCCGTTCGTTCGCAGTATCCACCTGGTTATCGCCTGTGTCGTGGTCAGTGCGTGTGTCCACATATCAACGACAACTGCGGTGACAGATTCGTGGAACAAGACTGACTTCCCGAACCCACAAAATGACATCGACGAGTGTGGAAACCGGGGCAGCAAGTCGTGGATTTGTGACCCGACTCATCTGCTCATGAGCTACCAAGGTTCTTTGTTAACATGTGAAATGGTAGTATGGAATATAGCTAAATTAATATAATTGTGGGTCTCGTGAAAGTCGTTCTCCATTATTACTATGTAATCAAACGTAAGGTGCCGTACATAAATCCTGAGAACAAAGTAACGCCTTCATTTTTTTCGAAATTCACTGCTGGCTTATGTTTTTACCAGTCTTAGTTTTTGTACCGTACTGTAGACGGACGTTGATCGAGTCTTCGCTATTTTGCGCGTTTTTTCTGCGATTGTTCATTGATATATGCATCACGTGACCTGTTGCCTAGCAAAAGCTCTCTCAAGCCATCAGTAAATAATGCTGAACACATGGTGCGCTCGTGCATTCCGTCGTGTTTCTAAAATGTATGCGGTATACACTATTTCATGCCATACAGAAATAGTATTGTAATTCAAGTATGTTATCAACATTGGTGGTAAAGGTAAAGCTTGACGGAGGTCACGCGCAAAGTTTTGATTGTGACATACGCAAACCACGATGTACTGGATACATAAATTGGGGACGTGTACGTAACTTGTGTTGAGAATAAGTGCCCAAATGTACGTCAAAACAAACGTCTGGTACAAATACGCAAGTGAATACTTTGAGAAACCGTCTCTTGCGTCTATGTGTATGTAGCACTATACCGATGTAGAGCATTTATGCTAGTAACACTCACGTAATGTCATTTCTCGTGCAGTAGTCGGCTGACGCTCAGGCGGCTCCACTGGGCAGGCCACGTCTTGCGCATGGACGACACAATTCCAAAAACGTTATTTTATGGTTAGCTTCGTCAAGGCAAGCGAATCAGAGGAGCCCCTGTAGGCGATAAAAGAACCACCAGCAGCGGCACGTCACCCAGGCGTATATTGACCACAAAGGTTGGGAACAGCTTGCAGTAGACAGAAACAACTGAAGAGCGATTACCAGGAGAGCAGGCAAGGACTTTGAGGATCCCAGAAGGGAGGCAGACGAGGAGAAGCGAAGGCGGACAAAATATGCAGCTCAGACACCTTCAGCAAGCGAAGAATCTGCCATCAAAAGTCAATACATGTCATGTCACTGTTGACTTAGATCAGTGCTATTTTAGTACTATTACCTCTTGGGCGAGCCAACAACGCCATAATTACCCCTCCATATTGCATTACCTAACTCGAGAAAAGGACATATTTCAAAGAATATGTACTTGCATAATCGATATATTTATTAGTAAAATATAACATTAGCAACATGTTGTTTTCGCAACTTTTAAATGTGATAAAACGTATGACAAGCAATACTTTATGTGTATGGCTAAAGTTGCACGATCTTGAGATGCGAGGGTTTGTCACATCTACAGTACATCGATCGCAAGTCATCAGCAATATCCAGTATATGTACACACACACACACACACACACACACACACACACACACACACACACACACACACACACACACACACACACACACACACACACACACACACACACACACACACACACACACACACACACACACACACACACACACACACACACACACACACACACACACACACACACACACACACATATATATATAGATGTTGTGTCTTGGTTTTAATGTTGACCCTCTCCACAACAGCCTTTTGTTAGAAAGTCTTCTTCTAAAATATCACCATTCATGGATTCTGCATTCTACCCACATGTTAAGAAACTTTAACATACTTACACTCAAGCTCGAACATAGTTAGATTGTGTCAGCCATTCATGAATGCAGCTATGCCGCGATATGTGTAATCTTCATCGACGAACCTTCATTTGTACTGGATAGATGTAGGCTAGTAATTAGGTATTCTGTTCTAGTCGTTGAACTAAACAAGCTGATCATTCAACTACGAGGAGACGAATCATGCCAAGACTGGGCCCCCGCAGTCGCTGTCGTACCGAGAATCCGGCTGAGCGACGGCACGTAAGTACTTTGTGTATGAAATACATTTCGCGTTAGTTATGCATAGTTGAGACATGTCCCTGATCGGCGGTCATCTGAACAATCGCAAACAATACGCAAAACATTATGAGCTGTTAGCTCATGGGCTAAGTGTAACCTACTGCTCCCTTCCGAAAACACATAATGGCGTGAATTTCTTAGGGGGAAGCGTTTCACCCATCTGGCCCATGGATGGACTAAATCAGTTTACGTCCATCTAAGTTCTAACTTCCGTTTCGAACTGTAAACCCTGTAAAACCCTTAAAGCACTATGATTTCGAAAAACAAATTCTTAAACGTCTAGATTGTAGGATTCCGGTGCACGTGACGCAGGTGCAAGTGACGTCCGCTTTGCCACAAGAGACAGTATTTTATAGCAGTAGGTTAACCTTATAAAGGGGACATTTTGTAGCACCATTAACTTATAAAAATTGTGTTCAATGACAAATAAGGTTTTCATGTTTTCTTCTTTTACAGGTTTCCATCTAGCGACAGTGACTAGCTGGAAGCGACGCGTGAATTTGCCGACCACCTCCGAAAGACGTCGTGGAAATTTGGAAACTGCGACAACGACCTCGTGATTGTGGTTTCCAGGTTTGACAGAAAGGTACGCTACATGTCCAGATTGTCTTACAAAATTGTATCTCTAATTAGGTAAAGATGATTTCGCGTGATATGAGAAATAAATAATAAATACGTTATCAAATTCACGGTTCAATCTACTGACCAGATTAGGTGACTGCAGACAAGGTGCATAACAGTTTACTGTTGAAAGTATACCTACATGTATATGTTATTTACAGCTGGCTTTAAAATTGTTCATCTGTCTGTATTTGCTCACGAAGGAATTGTTCCATTTATTCCTAACACGACTGTTACATAAACGTTGTTTCGGGCTCAATTAGTACTTCTCTTCACCTGGATCAGTGCTGTTATCCTCTTCGGAAAGCTGCCTGTCATCTAAACGTTTCAAGCTTTGAAAACTAGACATCCTGATGACATATTAACACAACATCTACCCTTGCAGGTGTGGACGAGCACGGCGAGTGGAATGCGAAAGAATCTTACGGACATATGCATCGCGGAGTTAAGCGAAAAGGCGACAGATATCTTGACAGCGAAGACTTTGGAGACGTCATTGAAGTATCTTCTCAACCAATACATGTGAGTACATGCTTGCAAACCTACTGACATACAGCGCTCTTTGGTTTCAAGATATATACGTGTAGAACACGCGTTAGACATTGAAAAATATATATACATCATAAACCGGTTTAGATTTAGGCAGGCTAAACGTGTATGTGTGGAAATGGCGTTAGTTTCGCTAGGCACATGTATGCACACTGGGCATTTTTTGAACACCAATAGTCTACCGTACCTCAAAGTAATTATTTTCTTAATGTTTTGTTTGTGAGATTCATTTTATTAACACGTGTCAAACTGTGTGTTCCCTCGCACGCACACGCACACACAGTCTCCTCTCTGTCACTCCTGCTTCCTTCGTCTTCCACCCTCCGTCCGTCCGTCCGTTCGTTCGTGTCCGTTCGTCCGTCCGTTCGTTCGTGTCCGTCCGTCCGTGTCCGTCCGTCCGTCCCTCCCTCCCTCCCTCCCTCCGTCCGTCCGTCCGTCCGTCCGTCCGTCCGTCCGTCCCTCCCTCCCTCCCTCCCTCCCTCCCTCCCTCCCTCCCTCCCTCCCTCTCTCCCTCCCTTCCTCCTCCCCTCCCTCCCTCCGTCCGTCCGTCCGTCCAGACGCACTCACGCACGCACGCACGTACGCACACACACACACACACAAGCACGCGCCATAACTTTTTAACTTTGACTTCTTCAGATCAACTTCTATGAAGACTAAATCGTGGACCAAGTCCGAATTCCCAAATCCGCAAATCAACGTCGACGACTGCGGTAACAACGGCCCTCCCTCCCTCCCTCCCTCCCTCCCTCCCTCCCTCCCTCCCTCCCTCCCTCCCTCCCTCCCTCCCTCCCTCCCTCCCTCCCTCCCTCCCTCCCTCCCTCCCTCCCTCCCTCCCTCCCTCCCTCCCTCCCTCCGTCTGTCCAGACGCATGCACGCACTCACGCACGCACACACACACACACACAAGCACGCGCCATAACTTTTTAACTTTGACTTCTTCAGATCAACTTCTATGAAGACTAAATCGTGGACCAAGTCCGAATTCCCAAATCCGCAAATCAACGTCGACGACTGCGGTAACAACGGCAACAAGTCATGGATTTGTGACCCGGATCGGCTGCTCACGAGACAAGACGGTTCGTTGTTCATTTGTACACAATCGATATGGTTGGTACCTGGACATACCAGACAGTGCCTACCCAGCGTCTCGTCCATATGTTTTACCTATACCATTGTTGTTGCTGTCATTGTTTTTGATATGCTACGTTACGAAAAACATTAATCCAATCCAGCTTTGCAGCCAGCACCTTAGCTGACGGAAAGAACCTATCATTTGAGTAGGATGGCATATGTTAATCATTGTTATCATAATAAAACAGAGTACTTTTTGCAAACTTATGCAATATACGTGAATCAACATCAAAATATCATGTGTCATCAATTCATAAGAGAAATTATAGTAGTTGATATTCTAAACCCAATCCCAGCAAACTCGTGTTTCCTTTATGGCACTGCTATGACACCGTTATCTGTTCCTGTTCCTATAAGACACAACACAAATGTGTGCCACTTACATCAACAAATGTGGTCTGTTTATTTAGGATGCTGTGTAATGTTCCTTTTCTTAAATTACGAGGCATGCTATACTGCTTCTAAACTGAATCAATGAACAGACGGTAACAAATATTATGTTAGTATAACTTTAAGAACGGCTAATCATTTATACATTGTCATATATTTAACTGTTGCTTTTGTACAGTCGAAGCCCTGGACAAGCAGATCCATGAGCTGAGAACCAACGATTCGTGTCAAGGCTGGATCGCCGCCATTGCTGTCGTACAGAGAATCCGACTCAGCGCCTGCACGTGCGTTTCTTTGATCAGTATTACTAATCGAATCGAGTTAAGCAACAATCCTGGAAACATTTCTAAAAGCAATTACGTTTTTAAATAACGACGAATAGATGGGTTCATTTCAAAACTTGATTCAAAATGTGTTTATTTACAGAATGTGCTTGCACACGTTCTTCTCGGAACATGGAAAAGACTCGAATAACATATATATATGCAATATCAACATGCAACGCTAAACAATTATCAGGTATACATCAACTTATGTTGAAGGGCTATATTTATCAGGTATCCAGATATTGGCAAAGAAGTTGACGCGATGAGTGAATTCTCCGGCTACCTGCGAGAGACGTCGTGGAAGATTGGAAAATGCAGCAACGATCTGGTGATTGTTGTCTCCAAGGTCGACAAAAAGGTCACTGACAGTTTCCCTTTCGATTTCTTGCAATGGATGTTAAATATCACTTGAAAATAAATACGTACTTCCATTTACTAGCACACACATTCATATAAACACGCACACACACGCACACGCACACGCACACGCACACGCACACGCACACGCACACGTGCACAAACACACACACACACACAATCTAGTAACATTTGAAATAATGGTAAAATATACCCTTACTTTACTTACTTATGTGCGAGTGATCACATAATTCTAGCAGGTGCTACTTATTTCTGTTCAACTGACTTAGTAAATATTAGTAGCGGTACTATTATATTATATAGTTTAATACCAACAATCATAATTTCATTTACGATACACCGGATACAGGCTCAAAACAAATGATCAGTATTACTTTGAAGTATTGTATTACATCAGATGCGGATATGGACAATCACGTCAAGCGGTGTGAGAAAAAGAATGACTGAATACTGCAAAACACAAATCCAAAATGGTGCAGAATCTTACTTTTCCGATTAGAATTATGCGAAGGGACTGCGCCATTTGCTCGACCAGTACCAGTACGTCCGTTTATAAATTCACCCAATTGTCATATCGAAGAATGCAGTTTAAATGGCGATAGTATACCTCGATGGATATTTGTTTTATTTTGCTGAATATGCAAAACTATTGTGTGCCGTGAGAAAGTGTTGTAAGAGAGTAAACAAATGTGTTGGACATGTTTCAGCCAAACCCCCGTGGCCATGTTAACAACTGATCGACATCATATTGAGAACGTATGTGTGAGTGAGTGTGTGAGTGAGTGAGTGAGTGAGTGAGTGAGTGAGTGAGTGAGTGAGTGAGTGAGTCAGTCAGTCAGTCAGTCAGTCAGTCAGTCAGTCAGTCAGTCAGTCAGTCAGTCAGCTCACGAGAGTGTGGGAGAATGTGTGAGAGAGAATTCAATCGGTGTCGTGCTCCAGATTTGCACAAAAGTTCCACTTAATAATCTTTGCCTAGGCTATGATGAGTGACGTGTGTGGTGTCTCTATTGCAGCCGTGTGCAGACGGGGGAGAGAGTCTGCGCGGCCTACGGAGAGGACGATAGCTCAGGGGGCGGAAGTTCAGGGGGCGGCGGTTCAGGGATCAACATGACTGCTGCCGGTGCTGGCGGAGGAACCTCTTTACTACTTGTTATTTTTGGAATATGCATCTATATATCCAAGTACGATCAGTTGCACCCCAACGGTTGTACGTGTTGCCAATAGTGGTAGACGCGGAAGTGAAGCGAAGATGGCAGTGCGGACATACGCACGCACGCACGCACGCACGCACGCACGCACGCACGCACGCACACGTACACGCACACGCACACGCACCTGACTAACGACGTGTGTAATCTATTTTGAAAAAAATAGAAGGATTACGTTAAACTCGTGTAATACATACATACATACATACATACATACATACATACATACAAACATACATATGTACATACATACATACGTATAGTTGTACAGAAGTTACATTTTATTTAGTGTGTTGTCTTTTCTTCTCTGCATGTCACGTTGTAAGAAACTGAAGTGATGAGCCAAGACACGTGAAGTCTTTCTCGAGTTGACTCCAATCATAGTGTGGAAACTATCAATAACTGGATTGGCGAATGTCCAGTGGATTTAAGAGTACTTTTAAACTTTTGAACTAGGAGTTCACCATCGTTTAATGTGTCAGCGAAGTATTATATATACTATTATTTCACAAAGGTAACATGATTATATTCATAAAAACTATATAAGTTTGAAGTTAATATTATTGTCTTTTACATAATTAGCTTTCCATCCATAATGGCTTGTTTTGCTGTGCGTGAGATTTTGTGTTGAAATGGGATGTGCTGGTTCATTAATACTTGGCTGTATTTGGTATTCTTGAAGATACCACCGTGTTAATCGGATAGTATTTTTAACTTATCGATAGATTGTTTAGTACTTTACAATAACTATTCTTGATCAGATGGCGGTATTTCTGCGTGTATATTTACTTTACTTTTTTCGTGTGTTTGCTGTGTCTATTAAATAATCCGCTGACGACATTCGTATTGTATAATTTCCGTTTTGGGTTTACAATAAAATTATACAACTAAATGGTGCACGCAACTAAATTGACATAATAAATACAAAGAGTTGCCCTAGTTTTCTTATTCCCCGTGCCATCATCCTGCATTACACAGAACATCTACGCCGGTATTAATAAGGACTCGATCAATACCATTACTGGAATACTTACTATGAGCGTAGTCAACGGAGAAATCAGATAAAGAAGAAGAAATCATGCGTCTGCGACCACATTCGGTCTGATTAGTAAACAACCTAGGGAGGTTACTGTTCCGGGCACAGGTGCCTGCTGTATGTTACTCTCCCTGGCACATGTGCCCGCTGTATGTTGCTGTCCCGGGCACAGGAGTCTGCGTATGTTGCTGTCCTGGGCACAGGTGCCTGTTGTATGTTACTGTCCTGGGCACAGGTGTCTGCTCTATTTTATTATCCCGGACACAGGTGCCTGCTCTATGTTACTGTTCTGGGCAAACATGGCTGTATGTTACTGTCCTGGGCACATATGCCTGCTGTATGTTACTGTCCCGGGCACATGTGCCTGCTGTATGTTTCTGTCCCGGGTACGGGTGCTTGTTGTATGTTACTGTCCTGGGCACATATGCCTGCTGTGTGTTACTCACTTACGGTCGTACGCACAGGTGCCTGCTGTAGGTTACTGTCCCGGGTACAGATGCCTGCTGTATGTTACTGTCCCTGGCACATGTGTCTGTTGCATGTTACTGTCCCTGGCACATGTGTCTGTTGCATGTTACTGTCCCAGGTACGGGTGCCTGCTGTATGTTACTGTCCCTGGCACATGTGCCTGTTGTATGTTACTGTACCGGGCACTTGTGCCTGCTGTATGTTACTCTCCCGGGCACAGGGGCCTGCTGTATGTTACTGTCCCGGGAACAGGAGTCTGCGTATGTTACTGTCCTGGGCACAGGTGTCTGCTCTATTTTATTATCCCGGACACAGGTGCCTGCTCTATGTTACTGTCCTGGGCAAACATGGCTGTATGTTACTGTCCTGGGCACATATGCCTGCTGTATGTTACTGTCCCGGGCACATGTGCCTGCTGTATGTTTCTGTCTCGGGTACGAGAGCTTGTTGTATGCTACTGTCCAGGGCACAGGTGTCTGCTGTATGTTACTGTCCTGGGCACATGTTCCTGTTGTATGTTACTGTCCTGGGCACATGTTCCTGTTGTATGTTACTGTCCTGGGCACATGTTCCTGTTGTATGTTACTGTCCTTGGGCACACGTGGCTGCTGTTTGTTACTGTCTCGGGCACAGGTGCCTACTGTGTGTTACTGTCTCCTCTGAGTCACCGAGGTCCACTCGCTTCGTTCTATATTATTAACATGCTAACTTTCGAGCGTTGTACATTGATCTCCTCCGAGGCGCCGAGGTCCACTCGCTTCGTTCTATGTTATTTCGCTTCCTTGGACCATTGGTATCTGATCTACCAATTGGCGGGGTATTTAAAAAAAACATAAATATAATTACTTGGTGTTATTTAATTTTCACCAGGGTTTGTTGTCCCACCGGTTGTGTACACACTAAGAAATTAGGGTTCAACTGGGTTGCTGCTGGGGTGCACAAATATGTATACCCCCATATGAACCCTTTAGTGCAAGAATTGCACCATACGGGGTGCATATGCGGTGCATAGATTTTAGGATGCAGATTTGCACGCTATTAATCACGTGACATTTAGGTTGCAGCGCCGGTGCCATAAAGGTGCAATTAGGGTGCTGAGAAGAAGGGTACACATTTGCACCCAAAATGGTTCACAACAAAACCAATTTGAACCATAAAATGAAGGGGGTGCGTTTTCCATTTGTTAGTCCTTTTTAGCACATAGAAATTGCATCCCAAATCGATCAATGAGCAACAGTGGAGACAAAACAGCGGATAGGTTTCTGTACAGGACATATATTTTCAATTGTTTGCATTCCAAAGGAGGCCGACTGCTAGTATCTGCGTGATGGGTATCTTGGTTAAGTAAAGTATTGAAAATGGAATTGAAATAATAAATGCTTAAACATATAATGCAATGTTCCACAGTGACGTTGAGGATATATAAATGAAAGTGCCTGATTGGTTCGTTTGTCAGGCAATTAGTCGGTTACGTCAAGGTACGGGTATCACTTGCATATTGGCGGTAACTAAACTGTTCACGTCATCGATATTGTTTTCAAGTATATTACATAAGTACTTATCCGCAACCGCTTTTTTGACTTTTGTATTATAATTATTTCTCAAATTTAATCACCCCTGGTAAAACAATCACTTTTATTTTAATTGTCATGTTTGGAAATGTTTTATGTGATCAATGTACTTCAACGTACACTGACTGTACTCAGTTCTACGTGGTATTATATAACCATGTGATTATGTTAATATTCCAAACACGACTGAACAACATCTTGAAATGGTGATCATTGGATGTGACCACATTCTCATGTTGGGTATTGAAATGTGTAGATAGGTGAAGTTTAATGATGAATTATTCTGAAAGCGTTGCATTTGTCTGCTGAACTAAAGTAAAGTAGTATTGTCAGTGTCCATGACAACATATGGTAGCAATATGGCTTTTGTTATGAAACACAGACTGCTGAAATAATTTTTGTAAATAATAAAATGTTTTCCCCCATTTTTGTGCACCTGGTATACAACTTTTTGTCTTTTTCCCAGTCACACTTGCATTTGAATGTTTGCATATTCAGCAATTTCATATATAACCTCAGTTTCTACCAAACCCAGTTATTGATTTTCAACAGCGATCATAATTATGTTACGCGAGAGCAATGTGCACAACCACCACAAGATGCCGTTGATGTGCCGCTCTACTCCAAGCGATGAATGAACATGGAATCGCTCCTACGTTCATGCATACACCACAAAATCTGTATTTCACTAGATACCCTTCATGGTGATTGAATCCATCCTCGTGACGCCCTAACTAAGCTCTCTTCAAGATACCGATTGTGGTAGTCACTGATTCATTCGGTGAGCATGTCGATCGTAACCCCTGTGAGACCACAGACGACGAAGATGGCCTTTGTTGAAACACACGGATGAATAGTATAGATCGGTGGAATACCACACAAAAGACACACTATTCAACCACATTTTTGCCTGTCATTCTCTTACGTCAAATCTGTTTATGTTCAGTATCCAGGGATACAACGAGAACACGGGACTGGGTAGAAATGAACACCCGAGGTTGTGTGGAAAAGGCAGAAGACCGGGAAAGATCGTCGAGGGGGTGGAACAGGTTGAATGGTAAATTTGTAAATGCTGTGAACATACGTAAGACTTAGAACGCCAACCTAACGTGCAATATTACTATTAGGAAAAGGCATGCATGTCAGGACGCATGTTCGCGTGATTATGCAGTCTTTTCGCCAAAGTTCATGTTTGCGATACTAATTTTTGTATTGTCAATAATGACGGCGCGGAAAATACAGGGACAGTCCCTTTGAATTGGATTCGGGGTTCGAGGCTATATTTGGCGGAGATTGATCGTAGAAATTGGTGGTGTAAAAAGTGGATAAACAAGTGGAATTACTGATTGATAAGTATTATTTTTGCCTTAATATCATTCATAAAGTTGCAATAAACATATATTGAGTAGCATTTGTGCTTAAAGTTAGTTAGTTAAAGTATTTTAGAACACCTTAGTATAGTGAGTGATAATAGGGTAACTCAGTTAGGCGGCTTAGCCTTCGATAACTTGTAAACAAGATTTAACAAACCTGATTATGTGGTAGAATATATAGGAGATAAAGTAACAACCATCAAACTACTTACACAAGATAATATCTGTGTAAGCCAGTACTTGCTATATATTTTGGATAGGTAGCATTGTTGTTCAAATTAAGCAAGGGCGATAGTCGGGCGGCGTAACCTAAATAAATAAAGCAGCCTAACATAACGTAATTGATTGTATTTAAATTAGGTCACTACCGGTGATGTTAGCGTTCGTATTAGGATAAATAGTCGGCTGTGTAATTGAAATTTGTAACCTAAAGTGTGCTGTAGTACACAGGAAACAGTCTTTATAAAGACTAAGTTAGTTAAGTTATTAAATAAATTCTGATCGGGATATGGCGCCTTGCAAGCGGAAAGTCAAGGCAAAGCGACACTTGGTGTGCGATCACTGCTACAGCTGGGTAGATTTTGCATCGTCCGGGTGTGGAAAGTCATGGGCAGAAACCATGGAGGAAGGATTCACCTTTCAGTGCATTGGATGTTGGAAGGTGGAGTGTTTGCAGAAGGAGATAGTTAGGTTGACAGATATTGTGAAGGGAATGGAGATGGGAATTAGCAAGGAGGCAGGTCGAACGGAGAGAGAAGACAGGGAGAGAGGTGAGGATACTGCAAGACTGAAGGAGAATAGCAGTGGCAAGAAAACTGAGGAAAGGAGATTGAGAGGAGAGAAGGTGATTGGAGGGGAAGAAATTGGAAAATCGACAACAGAAAACGTGACAAGCGTGAAGGGGACAGGGAAGAAAGTGACTGTAGAGAAGGAGGGAGGGAAGATGGAACGGGAGAGGAGAGAGGAAAATGAGACGGGACGAAAGAAGAAGGGACGAAGGGAAGTGAGAGCAAATGTGATAGAAGAGAAGTCGATAAAAGGGACGCTGACAGGAGGAAAGGTGACAAGAGAAAAAGCGACAGGAAAGAATGGATCGGAAGAGAATGTGACAGGAGAGAAGACGGCAGGGGGGAAAGACAACAAACAGACAGATGCAAACCGAAGAAGGAGCTATTCTAAGGCAGTGATTGAGGGGGCAATGAGGAAAGAGAGGGTGTTTATGGGTGACTCCATTATGAGAAAGACGGACAAGACACTGAGCGAGGGGGAGGACATCGTTGTTTGTTTACCGGGGGCTAGGATTGAACATGTAACTGACAGGGTAGAGAAGGTATTGGGACATGGCAAGGGGGGGTCTATACTGGTACATGTAGGAACAAATAATGCAGACAGGGAGGGAACAACTGCGATAGTACAGAAGTATAGACAGTTAGTGAGGAAGCTAAAGAAGACGAGAGTCGAACAGGTTATTTTGTCAGGAATTTTGCCAGTAATGGGAGGAAGGGGGGCAACGTATAGAAACTGCAAGAGGATGGCGATCAATGCACTAGCTGAGCAGATGTGTGAAGAAGAGGGGGTGGGATTCACAGATTTATGGGGATACTTTGTTGGGAGGGAAGATATGTACATGAGAGATGGCCTCCATCTTAGTGGAAAGGGGGCAGCAGTTTTCTCAGAGAATCTGCTGCAATCTGTTGACAGTGGGACAGGTTGCATCTATTTAAACTAGATTCGCAGGGGGGACTCACAGAAAAGCCTGAAAATGGAGGCATAGATAAAGACAGCACAAATAAATCAACAAATAACAGTCTGGAAAACTCTTCTGAAGCTGGATATAAATGTGTTTGTTTAAATGCAAGGAGTATAGTAAACAAAAGAAATGAACTAAACATTATGGTAGAGGATATTGACCCTCATATAATAGGTATAACCGAATCCTGGACCACCACCGATATATCAGATGCTGAATTGGGACTGACAGGATATGTAATGTTTAGAAAAGATAGAATAGGAAGAAAGGGAGGTGGAGTTATTTTATATATTAAAGAATCTATTCAGGCTTATGAAATAAAATTAGAAAGAGAAGCAGATTGCGAAGAAGCTGTTTGGTGTAACATAGTTACAGGAAACTCAACGTTGACGGTTGGGTTGGTTTATCGAAGTCCAAACATAAGCATAGAAGAGAATGAAAAAATACAAAACGCTATAAGGGAAGTAAGCAAACGGGACTGTATTATTATGGGGGATTTTAACCATGGGCATATACAATGGAAATCTCTACAGAGTATGGGGAGAGAGGACCACAAGTTTTTAGTTTTAGTTCAAGATACATTCCTTTCTCAACATGTGCTAGAACCAACCAGGGGTGAGAATGTGTTAGACATAGTTTTGTCCTCACAGAATGAATTAGTTGACAATGTCAAGATATGTGAGCCACTGGGGAGTAGCGATCACAACCAGATACATTTTACCATCAAAGTAAAATCAGAAAGGAATAGCAAAAAGCAGTATAGGAGAAATTTCCACAAAGGAAGGTATAAGGACATGAGGAAATATTTAGCAAAGATAGACTGGAATAAGACACTGAAAAATAAGACGGCAACAGAATGCTGGAATATATTAAAGAGTGAAATTAAGTGCATAATCGATAAATTTGTACCCTTCAAAAACCAAGGAAAACGGTCCAAAAAGAAACACTTATCGAAAGAAGCCATTAGAAAAATTAAGTATAAACAAATGATGTGGAAGTCATATAGATGTACTGGAAATGATGAAGACTACAACAATTATAAAGAAGCACTTAACCAAGCTACTGCTGAAATTAGAAATTCAAAGAGAAGCTATGAACAACAATTAGCTAGTAATATAAAACATGACAGCAAGAGTTTTTATGCGTATGTTCGAAGCAAACAGAAAGTTCAAGATAAGGTCGGTCCTCTAGAAGATAGTGCTGGAAATATGATATCAGAGGGATTCATAATGGCAGAAGACCTGAATGAGTACTTTAGTTCAGTGTTTACCAGGGAAGATATTAGTTCACTGCCAATACCAGAGGCTAAGTTCAAGGGGGCAGATTCAGACTATTTAGGACAATTAATTGTAACCCCGGAAATGGTAGCTAAGAAAATAAGGGCTATGAAGGAAAATAAATCACCTGGAGTGGATGGTATTCCACCCAAACTACTATTGGAAATTGTAGAACAAATTAGCATACCACTTGCAACAGTTTTCAACTTGTCATTAGAAGAGGGAGTGGTTCCTTTAGAATGGAAAGAAGCAAACATTATACCGTTATTCAAAAAAGGTTCGAGAAACAAGTCAGAGAACTATAGACCAGTGAGTTTAACATCAGTGATTTGTAAATTATTAGAAAGACTAATTAAAGATCACATGGTGGATTTTCTTGTTAAACAAAACTTGATAAACCCATCTCAACATGGTTTTTTTAAAGCGAGGTCATGCTTAACAAATATGTTATGTTTTTTGGAAGACATCACTAAGTGGGTAGATGAGGGAACACCAGTAGATATCGTCTACTTAGATTTTCAAAAAGCTTTTGACAAAGTACCTCATCAAAGATTACTGCTTAAACTAAAGGCCCATGGCATAGGAAATGGTATAATAAACTGGATAGAACAATGGCTGATTGACAGAAGACAACGTGTAGTAGTTGATGGGGAGGCTTCAAACTGGAAATCGGTATTGAGTGGGGTACCACAGGGATCAGTATTAGGTCCTATATTATTCTTAATATACATCAACGATTTGGATGATGAAATAACAAGCAAGGTGTTGAAATTTGCGGATGATACAAAAGTGTTTAGAAGGATTAAAAGTGATGGAGATAGACAGCATTTACAAGATGATCTTGACAGGTTGATGAAATGGTCTGAAAAATGGCAAATGATGTTCAATTTTGGGAAATGTAAATGCCTCCACATAGGACATGGGAACGAAGAGGTAGAATATACAATGGGGGGTACTGTACTAAGTACTACTGTAAAAGAAAAGGACTTAGGGTTAACCGTTAGTGCTGATATGAAGATTTCAGAGCAGTGCGGAATTGCAGCTTCAAAGGGAAATCAAATCCTTGGATTAATTAGGCGAAACATAAAGTATAAGGAAAAAGAGCTAATAATACCGCTGTACAAAACAATAGTTAGGCCTCATTTAGAATATTGTATTCAAGCGTGGAGGCCATATCGCAGGAAGGACATAGATATGCTAGAAAGAGTGCAGAGGAGAGCAACTAAAATGATACCAAATCTGAGGGATCTTAGTTATGAAATACGCCTAAAAAAATGCGGTTTAACAACACTAGAGACCAGGAGATTGAGAGGAGATCAGATAGAAGTGTTTAAAATATTGAAGGGTTATGAAAATATTGATAGAAATATGTTTTTCTCAGTTAAGAAAGATAGAAGGACTAGAGGACATGATCTTGCATTAGCAAAGGAGCAGAGTAGATTGGATATAAGAAAGTTTTCATTTTCACAAAGGACTGTAAATGAATGGAACAGATTACCTGCTGATTGTGTGGGTGCTAGTAGCGTGAATATGTTTAAAAATAAAATCGACACATACCTCAGACGGGCGGGATACACATAGATAAAAAGGTCGGACTCTCGAAAAGCCAAGGGCTTCCTTGTCCACCTGCTACCTAGAGTTAATTCTCTGGGTGGCAATCTTGTTAAATCTTGTTAAATATTGGACTAAACGGCCATCCACTAGCGAGTGACTGGCTGTTTGATGCGTCATAGGCACACGTGTAATTTAAGTGCCGTTTGTCAGACAGTGTGAGCGTTGCATTGGCCGTGTCGATTGTCTTTTGTGTGGCGCACAGAGCGTGTCGGAATAACATGTCGTGACACATCAAGTCAGTAGACTGTGCTCTAACTAGTGTAGGCAACAGTATACTGTGCTCTAACAATTTGAAGGCAACAATAATCTGTGCTCTAACTATCTGTAGGCAAGAGTATACTAGCAGTTTTAAGGACACAATATTCTGTGCTCTAACAATGGGGTAGGCAAGAACATATCGTGTTCAAACAATTTGAAGGATCTGTGCTCTAGCACGTCATAGGCAAAAACGTATTGTGTTCTAACAAGCTGAAGGTAACAACATACTCCACTGTAACCTTTTGGAAGACTAACACTGGTGCGCGGTGGTCTAGCGTTTAAAGAACCAGATAACGGGGCGCAGTTTGAGCTGTGAAATGTCGATCGAGAGTTCTGAGGTTCGAGTCCACCTACTGCCGCTTCAAAACGTGGGCAATTTTGTTAACCCCACTCTGCCTCTGTCTTTTGGAAAAGACATAGAAAATCGTTCGTCCCATCCATCGGGTGTTCTTGCCAAAGGAACTAAAAAGACCCCACACGGGGAAATGGAAAAATACAAACAAAACATAATTCATTCCATATATACAAATTACAGTGTCCTGCATGGCGTTTTCACATCACCAACCATGAATTGTGCGGGAATCTACCGCAGATTTACACCATCGTCAGGAACCGTCGTCTACATCTGGCAGATAGGTCAAATGTGATGAGCAAACAAAGATCTTCTATGGAAACCGTCGAGCCCTCGGAGAAGATGTTACCCTAACAAGACTCTGAGAGACACGGTTGAGAGAGATACTGGTCTCAGTGGGACTTGTCTTGCCGACGCAATGTCAGACAGAAAACACTGGAAATACCTCATCGTGTCATCACATTAAGTGTAAGATATATGCCCAAGTAGGCCAGTATAGTGCACAAGAATAACACGAAGTGAGCGTTTTTAACACATTATTGAGGACAAAAACAGCTGATATTGCGAAAGTTTCGCATACCCGTTTCACCACTCTCAACGGCGGTGATATCTCGCGATGAATGGGGAATGCAGGCGTAAGACCACAATTAGTGTCCGTCCGCCATTACTGAACGAGTACAATTTAACATAAAGTAAAAAAGGTAAGTTCTTATATAGCGAGGTATCCCGTCCTTAGGACTGCTCAAAGCGCTTTACACTTTACTCCCTGGCAGACCTGTTCACTCGAACTCCATATCGACTTCTCTGGGAAGTATTCAGCCACGCTGCAATTAATGCACAAAGACTATTCGTTCACAAATATCCACCACTGTCTATAGCCAGGTACTCATTCATACAGTTAAGTGAACTGAGCAATGTATAGTGAACGAATTTCCCTGGGTTTGACACCGCCGCACAGGATTCGAACCCGGGTTCTCTCGGTTGAGAGTCAGAAGCTCTAGGCACTGCGTCACGGCGCACTTTGGTGTGATATGTTAATTATTTTCGAACAGTTTTACATGGGTTATGTTGATGCAGTGAATAATGAAAGTACTATTGCATTAGATCTTTCACGAGTATGTGAATATATATATATATATATATATACATGCTATTCGCTCGCGTGTTCGCACTGTGGCTATTTTATAGAAAACACCAATATTTCAAAAACTGTCGCCAGATTGGGACGAAAATTAAGGGTATCGGGTTTCGGTGGATTTTACTGAAAAACGAGGCATGTAATGTTCAAAAAATTTCTACACCAGGTCGTTTCATTGATATTTCATGAAAAGAACAAAAGAAAGAAAATCTCATACCTGTTTCCTATTGTGGCACTACGTTGGAATGACGCATCGCAGGCTTTGTGACAATACCTGCACCGACCGCACGATGCGCTAGGAAAGGGGGTGACATGACATGAGTTTGCGTTGTGAACATGGGTCAAACTGGGGGTACGCGTGGATGCGGCGTAACCGGACTTCTTTCATTGTGAGAACTATGCTCGAATGACACATCGTAGGCCTGGTGACAATACCTGCACCGACAACACGATGCACGAGGACAGAACGAACGCGATAAGATTATGCATTGCGAACATGAGTCAAACCGGGGATACGCGCTGGTGCTTACGTTTTTAATTGTTGTAACGATCCGGCTGAATCCTTATAACCCAAGATGCTCATTTGCCCTCCCACGGTGGCGACAAGCAGGGAACACTTGACAATGCCACTGGAATGTGTGAAACCTTGCTGAAGTAGAATTCTCCATCAGATATCATATTCCAGCTCATTTACACATTCGTGATTTCAAAGATAAGGAAAGAGTCACTTCCGCGAAAAGACTGCATATATGAATTGATTAAGGAAAGACCAAAAACCTGAATGTCGCCTGTTTAAAACTATTGGTGACCGAAAAGCAATCCATGTTGCCACAAACAGAAGGCTGTGACTAGCATAAGCATGCCAGTCGGCACATGCAGCGGACTGTGAGTAGGTTCGGTTCAACGAGCCACGTTCTGTCTAGGGTAATGATCAGGCTCGATGTATCTAACCCAATGTTCATCAGTTTCGTAAGCTTTGGTAGCTGCTTCGAACTCTATGTCTGCCCGAATAAATGGCTGGATATGGTCCGATTGTCTCCATCTGATATCAATAGCGAAAAACGGAAGCAATCTCAGTCAGTTTTCCATTGCATACCCATGTTACTGTTTATAAGTCATCCCTGGAGGAACACATAGAAGAAATTTCCCATTATTACACCACTTTGTAAACTGGATTTTTAGCAGTGTAATATTACTAACGTATCGATTACAATATCAATAATTTGACTTTCAATGACGTAACATCAATAATATGTACCATTTATAATATTAGTAATTTACCTTTTATTGCAAAACGGGTTACCCCTACTCTATTGAAATTGCCGTTTTCTTTTTAGCGAACGTTTATCAAGACGCCCTTTGGAAAATAGCCTATGACGTTTATAAGGCAGAATACTAGCGAGGAAGGATTCGACGACAATGATTGAAGAGGGATTTTTGACAACATTGGGACGGGCGAGTTGTTCTAACTGTCGGGAGTTAAAGATCTAGGGGCAACGTCCCACCGTTCATAATGTACAGTAATAAGCCCTGCTGATACCCGCAAAGTAAACACGAAACAATGCAAGTTAATCTGACTAGCAGCGACAGCGTCAAAGTTCCGTAATGATTACGGTATTTTGGTAATGTGTTTATTGTAAAGAATCTCGGATCGAACAAAGGATTAATAAATAGGCGACTTGGTGAATTCGAGGGATTTGACAGACAGACGGACGGTTTCCATCGAACCTCCGAACCCCGTAAGTTCGCCACTGGTCCTATTCATTACGATATATCCCCCCATCGTCTCTCATCGCTCCTATCCATCATCGCTCGCCAGGGGTCGCTGCTGCTGATTATGTCAGTGCTTGCCAGCAGTACCCCCTGGCTGATCACTTTGCGAAACTCTTAATTTAAGTTCAGCCTATGAAATCGCTCACTAGATTAGTGGTTGGCGGCAGGTCAGGTGGTCATAATAAAAATAATGTCAACCAACCGTGGCTCGTGTTACATGCAATGTTTAGGAAGTAGATGCAATTATTCGAATACACAATACCGCTCAGTTGCTCGTGCTAATGGGCGAACGGGTCAATATATATTGGGATTCCCAGAAGTCGTTTATCCGTCTTCAAATTGGGGTGGGTATTTGCGCTGTTCTCACGGGTGAAGCAGTCGCGACTGGCGAAGTCAATTACTAGTTTGACTCAGCTAACTTCCGCACTTCGCGTAGCGGATCAGCCAGTGCTAGTTTTGCATGGCAAACAGCCCTGGCTTGCGAGGATGCTCCTATCCCATACCCTTGGCTCAACCGTCTTCACTTCATATGGCTACAGCAGACCCAATAGACATACGATGGCAGAGATAGGAGATCCGGCATAGTGAATATGAAATTAATGCAGCCAACATAATTTCTACGGTTTTTATTTCTCCTCCCATCACTTAATCATCAATAATATATATATAGCGTTTATATTTATATACATGCAAATACAGAAATAGCAACATAAATGATAGAGGCTGGTGATGTAACTATATATTGCATCTTTATTTCGTTTGGCGTACTACTGCCTACGCGTCACGGCTTCATATTCGTTGAGTCAATTAGCGATAACGGCACCTACAGTACGTCACGTTAACGGCCGTCAACACAGCTACAAAGGAACCAGTCAAGCGTGGAAGACGCATTTAGCGCACCTAGCCGGTACACTGGGAAAGGGAAAACCCCGCTGGGGAAATTGCCAACTACACTCAAAGCTCAGTTGGCTTCCTCCTGAGGCGGATGTAAAGCGAACGCAGATCTGCTCAAGCTGAGCACCTGTTCGGAACTTGCCAGGCGTGACGGTCGCATGTACGCCGGCCAATCAACGTGAACGGCGACAGGTTATATATATATACCGGGGTTCGTGTAGCTACTGTCCACATTGACATAGACGCACAGCGATACATGTTGTGGGTAGAACGTGTAGAACGTCGAATAACTAAGGAACTACGCGTGCACACAATTGTCCGCACCGTCCCTACCAACGGAGGTAAGTTATTTTCTTCACGTGCTATGTCTAACACGTTTAGTTTGCATGTCTGCTGTCGTATTTTATTATACGGCTCGGACTGGTTAGTAACACAAACGCATGCACTCACGCATGTTCTCACGCGCACACATACGCACGTGCGCGCGCGCACACACACACACATCATTTTTTGGTAAATGTGACCTAGTCCAATTACGTCCCATAAATACTTTGTTGGGTAAGAGTAACGTTCCTGTTGTACCGTATAACCAGCATGCATTCTTAAATAGTGCTTGATGTATCGTGTAGTAGGTGCATGAATTGTAGTATGATATGCCAGCCGGTGTCGATTAGTTGGCAAACACTGCACATGTTCTCGTCATACAAGATTGACTCTCTCCATTTCAGAACATACAATACCCTGCGGTGTCTGACCAACCGACGGCTGAACGGACAGCCGTGCATTCTCTTCGACTCCAAGACATATTACAGACAAGACTGCGATGAAGGGCAGACAATCGGCGTTGATGACGAGGGCTGAGAGTGGCCTCATCCAGTGTCTCATCAAAGACAGAAGCAACCTGGGAAAGTTCTTGTCACAACTGAATGAACGCGACTACTCAGCGGAGCAACTCGCCATTCTAGTAAATACGCGACTGCACGAAACGACGCCTAGCTCCGTGTTCACGGACTTCACCCCGCTCGGCTACGCCATCGTTCACGATGATCTCCGTACGGTCGATCTCGTCCTGCGCTACGGAGCTTTCGTGCAGTCCGCCCCGTGCAGACCACGAGACAACCACATGTGTGTTCTGTCTCCGCTGCATCTGGCGTTAAAGCGACAGTGCCAGCCTGCGATCATCGACTGTCTCCTCAAGTACGGCGCGTCGACGAAACACATACAGCGACGAGACGCCGCCTGCCTCCTGGAGTTCGTCGTGAAATGTCCCAGCAAGATGACATCAGCCGCGTTGTTGTCAGACGTGTCCTGTTTGGATACGACTGACAACAACAGGCGCACACTGCTGCACCTGGCGGCGATGAACGGCAAGGACGCGATCGTGAGCGATGTGCTCAACAGTCGCCAGGTGGACGTCGATAAATTGGACGCGATAGGTAAGACGGCGCTGATATACGCGGCTGAGCAGAACCAGCCCACTATAATGCAACTGCTGCTTGACGGTGGTGCGACGGTCGACTTGACGGATGGGTGGGGAAGAACAGCGCTTCATTTTGCTGTACGTAGAGCCGGTCTGAAGGCCGTGTCACTTCTCCTTTCTGCAGGAGCCGACATCGGTGCGAAAGATCGGAAAGGACTGACTCCACTGAAATATGCCTTCTCGAGCGTTAGCCTCCTGCATTCGCATTCGGCAAAGGAGAACGCAGAAGACTTGTTACAAGCCCTCGTGTGGTCCTCAATGAAGCCGATCTCGTTGAACAAACAAGACTTCGTTCTCGTAACCTTCCTCATGGCGAGAACGGCCGAGAACGAAGCCGTCGTTATAAAGCTACTGGAAGACAACAGAGATCACGTGTCTCTGCGAGACAATGACGGTCAGATGCTGATCCACGTCGCTGCCGAGTTCAACAAACACGGCGTCGTCAAATGGTTGGTGGAGAAAGGTGGCGTCGATGCAAAAGTCACCGACGCCACCGGCTGGCAGACCTTGCACTGTGCAGCGAAAGGCGGCAACCGAGACTCACTCTTCTATCTACTCGACAAACATGGTGCCAAGGTCAACAGTGCGACACCTAGCGGCTGGACGCCAGTATGGATCGCGACTCGCAGCGGTTGGACAGATCTGACGTGTGACGTCATACGCTACGGTGCCGACATAGGACAAAAACTGACCGTGGCCAAACTCAGGGGAGCCGATAGTCATTTCAGTCTTCCTCTCTCGCTCTTCGACCCAGAGGCACAAATGGCCGAGCCGATAGCCTACGCCCGCAGTGGTTCGCGGTTGATCTCCTTGTTCGAGTTCTCTACCGAGTGTGGTTTCACGGAACTGTCGAGTCTCATAGCTTGACGCTGAACTCCAGTTCGTAACGACTCACTTATACGACTTTCTCTTCTGTAGTTTGTAATTATTTTTTATATTTGGTTGCTAAATATTTTACAAAGACTGGACGCGCTTATGCTATGGACGGGCTGGTCCCGGATATGTGGCGCTTTACATTTGTTCGTGTTTATTAATAGTTGTATTATTTATGACAGAATCTCTCAAGTCGTGAAAGAGAACAGTCTAGTGCTGTCGTGGTAATCGGCGTCCCACCGTCGAGACAGAGAACAATATACTGAACTGAGTTAAGAGGCGACCACTACTGCGACGAGATAAGCTATCGCAATAATACAATTGTATAATATGTTCATAAACTTTCGTCAATGATACATATTTGCATTCATTGTCATTATGTGTCGTAAAGATAAAGATAACAGCGTGATCCGTTGTTCATGTACTACGAGTTCAAAATTAACTGTATTCGAGACAACCACGCATCGTGCCTAACAAGGCTAATTTTTAAAGCGAGTGTGTCTGTTCCGTTAGCTGGGATCAGCCAGTGGGGTTAATCATTTGCACGAAATTCGTTTAACCAGTTCTAAGTGGTGCGACTTTGCGGTAAGGTGCGTGTGAACCAGCCAACTTCAAATGTAGACACCCCAGATATAAATATACTTTCATGTGGACAAATTAAACATGAAGACTAGCGATACCCCGCCACCTCCTCGCGACTCGGCGGCTGTGTTGGTTTATTTGTATTTAGAAACCGACATACCCCGTGAACACCTAGTGTTCCATTCGCTGCGCGCTGAAGAGTTCTTGTTTCACACATCAGTGCCAGCCTTTCCTCCAAAACTGGCATTGCTTGTAATCCGATATACTAACAAATGAACTAATTCCAATAATTCGCATAAATAACTTAAAAAACATAGTGTGTCACGTCTGATGGTCCATTTCAAGTAAAATAAGTAAATACTGATCAGGTAGAACTCTGTCACGGTTGACCGCTTGCTGTTGTGGGTGACTTGATATCTCCGGTTTGGCGAAACATCCGGCGTATAGTTGCGGCGGAATTCGATCGTAAAATATAAGTAAATAGATGGAAATATAATGAAAATAGATGGTAGCAATGTGGATTTTGCAATGAAACACATATATCAATCTGATAATTTTGGCTTGGTGAACTAGTAATCCTAAGCTCTTGGTGAAGTCTATATTTACGTTAATATTGAACCACGCACTGCAGGTGGACATGTTCGGACTACGGTTTTAAGGTGCCTACATAGTTCGATTGTTTCGCTCGTCTTATTTCAAGTTTTGTTTTCGAAGAAAACACCTTTGTAGTATCCACTGCGATATGCCAGCTCGTCTGTACAACCTTTGGTGTGGCTTTGTTGTAATCACCAGGCAATTATTAACTTAATTAGTGTCAGACCAAGCATTAATTCAAGTGATTCTCATAATTGGAATCTTAACCAATAACCAAGTCATATACAGTAGTCGGATTCACTGTGGACTAAACCAGTTGAGGAAGTAGCTTTAATCGTATTTAACAAGAACACATCGTTTCGCCACACATCTGAGACATCGCTGCTGTTGAGCCAACCGTGACCACAATACTTGGTTAATTAATAGATCGACCGCACACGAACAGCAGTATTCATTCCACGCCGCTCGCAGTGACACGACACTTAATGTAGACGTATTTTTTGCTGGTGTCTTTCCGGTCGCAATCAAATGAAATCAGACAAACTCTCCAAGACATGCGCGTTATGCCATTATGACGTAGTTGGAAAACCGGAGTTGCTGTTTGATGCCACAATAAACCACAGCGGAAATCCGTAGTCAATATTTGACTTCACATACAATCTATTTATAATCGAGCTTACGTATGTATGCGGGTAGGTTAACGTTTTCCTTTTAGACAGCTTGAACCCCCAGCGCCAAACTTTCAGGAGTTAATGTACGCCCCCTAGAATAGGACGTAAGACCTGTAACTTATCATTCAAAATACCCCATGTATTGCAAGACTCTAATCTCTTATGGGGTAAACCAGTTGTTCGGAACGTAAAACACAATGTGCGCTTAATACGTAACACGTAACCTAACAATCGCAAGAGGCGTGCCCGCGCGGCAAATACTCCGGGAAAACGGTCCCTGCGTCACAGATACGGAATAGACGCTGACACAATAATGCCTATGGCTACCCTCATGCCGATAGCACAGCGATACGAATATTATGTGAAAATTCTACATTATCACGACTAGGGCCTATTGATGGAAATGAACTTCATATTCTCTCCCACCTTTATCATTTTGAACAAACAAAGAGTATCAGCGAACGCGTTATGGTGTTTTGTAACGATGCTGTGTGTTCTTTAACATTTATGAAACATTACTATCACGACTGTCATATACCAAGGCATCCCGTCAGGTGACGGTGATTGTTGCTAGTAATAACAATAATGTTCTCTTTTTCAAGATTTTAACAAATTACCAACCAAAGTAAAAACGCTCCAGGGGCAATTAAGTGAATACATGTATAATTGATTTAATGTAATCTTTCTTTGTTCGATTTTAATTATTTGGCGAATAGACTGTACCATAAGGTGAATCGCGTGGCTGAAGGGATTATCTACGCAGACTTATGAATATTACACAAATGTGTTGTCCATGTATTGGATGATAACTACAATAATAAAATTGACAACAGGAATGGGTCGATCTATTACTAGAGGAAACAGTTTTGACGTAGACTATGCCTTAAAGTGTTGGTTTTGGGTCTATGTATGTTGTAGCCTGTTCCTGGTAATAGACTGTCATTTGTACTTTCTACCGATTTCTAATTGTTATGCACATAATAAAAAAAATATAGAAAATCTAATCCGAATAACACAACCTATACCATGCCAAATCAGCGGAGTGAACAGCCGCGCTTACAACAAACGATGATTTTTTTGACTTAAGATCACTATCGATGTGAATTGTAAATATTATATAAAACCATATACCATGGGTGTGTACATTTTGTTGACAGTCCACTGCAGATCACGCTGTAAACATGATATGGCTACCATCGTGAAACAGAGAAATGTGTGCAAGGTTCTCACTCATTTCTGTAGCAATGATTCGGCCACAGTGTTCTTGTGGGAGGAAACAGTGAGCATCCCAGATTTTAAGGAATCAGCGAGGGACTTATGGTGAACTTAGGTTCTCACAGTATAACAGAAAAGGCTACGTCGTACCCTCATGTACCCCCCAGTTTCACCCACGATATGCCCTAACCTTGTCGTGTTCGTTATTTCATTGTGCTGTCGGCACTGTGCCGACGGCACGTTTCCTGTCACTTCGTCTACGATGTGTCATTCGAGCGTAATATTCCACAACTGGCACAATAGGAAACCAGGTAGCGAGTGGGCGTGGTTGACAGCAACTGTAGTTGCATTCGTCTATAGAACTGATTTGCTCAAGTAGTATTGCGGTTATAAAAATAAGGCTGCTTCCTCTGCACGGTTGGTCATCGAGAATCCGGTTCTGTTGTGCTTAGTGTGATACTAGTTAAGCAATGTGTGCAATTTGGTAAATAAAAAATGCGTACTTTTTATTCGTCTGAAGAAACGATTTTGGTCGCTACTTCTGGTAGCTGGTCAACTGTCGCTAAGATATATTTTAGGTAGGCTTACTTATTAATTTTGTATATTTTAAAGATACCATGCAGAATGTTTATGTTGGTATTTTATAGCGATTGTTTAGTATGCTTATGTTGTTGTTATTACTGTCCATTGAACATTAAAAAATAGCCTAAATGCTGAGTACATGGTCAAAATTACATGACGCGTTGTCCACCCATAACATATCTTGTGAACGTCCCTGGCCTAAGTCTTAGGGGCCTACTGTATTCACAGTTGTCACATACACTGTATTTGTAATGCATTATTGAATTAGAATTGAATTGGCTTCAAATGAAATGTCGCATAACTGTCAAGACTGTATACATCACTGTCAATTTTGTCTCGGGCTCGCATCTATCGGCATTTATCGCACCTTAATAGGCCTAATAAAAAATGTCACTCATTCAACAATTTGTCACATTTCTGTCAAGTGTGCCTTGTTTCCGCCAAGCTGGACATTATAGATGCACAAGCATAACACTGATCTAGCTGACTGCTAAATTGTTGTTAGATCACAATCTCGTTGGTGTGTTACGACAGTAAGCCGTCATGTCGGTCTGACACGCTACATGTCCCTCACACCAGACAGCTGACTCGTCCGATACGCTGCGCAGACAGTAATTTTTTTGAACCTGTGACACATTCAGCGGTCACACGCTAATAAACTGTAACCGTTTAGACCAATCTAAATGGGGAATGTCTCGGGGCTGAGTTCCGCGACACTTGAACGTGTCATTAATCATGGAAATTAATGTCATTATAGAATCACGCTAGACTGTGTTCTGACACGCATGGTGACAGCATACGCTGCGTTTCTAACAATGCAGACTTTTGCGAATTGAAATCTCAGTTGCTATATTCTCCTTCTTTTTCTCGCCTTGTTTCCTAGCGGAGTGGGGACACGCCACTGGGCTGATCGTTCCGCCTTCTCAACGATAAGCCCTGTTCTGTGATGTCGTACCCTTGATTACGGATGAAAAACAGTTGTACGTTCGTCGACCGTGGTCGTGCATGGGCTATGTACAGCACGCTAGCCGAATGGACCAGTGATTACCAAACCACAATAGTTACATTGAAGAGAGTTTGGTTAGTGCGATATCAGGGTGTATTCTACGGTCACAAAGCGAACTTAACGAAGTATAGATTGTGCGGTACATGCATATATGTGGTTATAGGAGCAGAACTATGTTCATTGAAGTGCGAGGTGCGATAGCATAGTGATTAGAACAAATCGAGAGAATCTGGGTTCGAATATTTGCTTGCTGCCGTTACGAAGTTTGGATAATTTCGTTCATTTCACTTTGTCTCAGTTCACCCAGCTGTATAAATGAGTGCACAGCCTGGGATAAAATGTGGATATTATAAGTAAACGAACACCCATCGCGCACTAACTGCAGAGTTGCTGAATGTTTCACAAATGAGTCAAAATAATGACCAACTGAACGCGTGATCTTGTGGTGAAAAGTAAAAAATAAATAAATCGCGTTGAGTAATACTAATGTCTTAGACTTTGTACTATACAAAAAACTTACTACATTTGCCTTCATCCGTTGTTTTGAGTACAGCCTGAAAATCAGTTACTGGTTTGAGAAAAAATTGGGGTTGTTCGGGTTTGGTAGCGTTTCTAAGACGCCGTGTGCCATTTAAAGAGGTGTGAAGAAAATCACAAGATTCACAGTGTCAACGACACAATTAATAATAGTCATTTTAAGAGGAAGCCAACCAGTAAAACTGTAGTCGGCCCAGGAGAATAGAATATGATGATGAGAGCGAAGGAGCGAGAGAGAGGGGTGGGTGGAGGGAGAGAAGGGATGAAGGGGGAGAGAGAGGGGAGAAAGAGGGAGGAAGGGAAGGAGGGAGGGGGAGGCAGGTTTCAACGTCAACGTCCCCTTGCATCTCGCATAGTGGGACCAAAGTGGAGCCACACTTAATCGCCTATTAATTCCCTATGCTACAGGTTGAACAGGAAATAACTCAACACAACCGCACAAACTTGCATCATACATAGTACAACCGTTGTATGGAACAAAGCCTGATGCAGTACGCCGCTATTAATAAATCAACAGTTATCACTTGCACCAACCTATGACGGTGACTTCCCTGTCCACGGTGGTAAAAAGAAAACACGTCGCTGCGAGATATCTTAGAGCAATTATGCCGGTATTTACAGCCTACAAGCATAATGTCACGAAGACATTAGTCAGATGTTGTAACTAAATTGTATAAGCATCCACTGCAAGAAGCAGTGGTTCATATCAAAGGGGTGATTCATATCAAATGGGTGGTTCATATCAAAGGGGAGTACCAACCGCAAGGCTCCAGGTGTCGACCAGGGAATATTCCTTTCCGCAGAGTGGTCATTCAAAAGGAAATATACAGCGCTTTTAATTGCTTTATTTTAATCAGCAAGTTGAGGGGTTTCATAAAATTAAAGTAGTTCAAGTTCCAATCGCTATTTGCTGAGAATCAGCCACGGAGCAACACAGCAAGGGCATCATTTATCACAATTACTGTGACGTCATCTGGAGGTGACCACTCAATTCTCTCAGGTATGAGAAAAGGCCTCTAAAACACAGAGCATACAAACACACGTATGTAAATAACTATAAATATTTATCGTTGTATTTTCTTAAGAACATCGCTAATTGGCAAATCAGAGGACAATGGTCAAAAGAAGTGAATGTACGTATAATTTGGCCAGTGAACAACGCAGACCAGGGTCGATTCCGCTTCAACGATTCCAACTCCAGCAGACCTTTACAAATCCGATTCTGATTCCAACTGCGGTTGTATCGGTTTGATTCCTATTCCAGCAAACCTTTCGATTCCGATTCCAACTCCAATTATACAATGTTATAGAGGTTCTTTAGGTGTTACACGGCAAGTATTTATAAGTGTTACATTTCTTCTTGCCCCTTTTCAACAATTGTATATATATATATAATTTAATAATTAGCTACTTTACTATTAGTCCAGGACTTTTATGGCTGGACCTGGAACAAATTGCAACAGAAGCAATTTCAACTGTTTTGGTTACATTGAAAGTACCTATAAAACATATCAAGTCATCAGCGATGAAAATTGGGAGGGCGACTTAAAACGAGGAATCAACAACTCCAAACGATTCCGACTCCGATTCCACTAGATTAACTCCAAACGATTTCTACTCCGATTCCGGAAGCATAGCTGGAATCGTCCTTTGATTCCGATTTCGGAGTTGAAATCGCGCCCCAGGTCTGGAACAACGGCCCCTAGGGGATGTAATTACAATACTCCGATGTAAGCATATTAACATGCAGTTTAAGTACCGTCACACACGGCGTAAAAAGGGAACTTGACACACCAATAAAGCAACCGGTGGAAATGTGCATGGGTAAAGTATGTTGCTTACTTGACATTTATCCAATATATCCATCGACTGAACTAATTGTTATTTTTATTATTTGTTTGCACAAAAGTTAATATTAGCCAATCTAGGTCATAACTTTACATTGGCCAGATGGACATCGCCCATTTCTGTTTATTAATGCATGGACGTTATACAATTTAATAATAATATATGTTTGTATCAGACACAGACTGTCGTGAGCGGCGATTATTACCAAAACGTCGTCATATACAATGCAGGATTATGCCCCTTGTTGGACACCTTTGCTTGTTTACCCTACGTGTCTTATGAGTCATCTGTTGACAGATGAAGTAGGCCTATGTACTTGTAGACCGTCCGTCATGATGTCACAGGAGGTCAAGCCATAGTTGCCGATTTGCTACATAGAGTCGCAATGTAGCCCGGACTCTGTGGAAACAATCTGATAGTCGGGTCAGTAGTGGTTCATCAGTCATGCTTCAGTGAGTCTTCAATGCGACTTTACAGGGTGTGTTTCTCCGTGTGTCTCGGCCGATTGATGTACTCAGTAATTACATTATCTAATATATACAGTGTATTCAGAGAGCTGCAAATCAATCATCCTGGTAGGGGGCTAAGCGTGACGCAATGCCAGTATATTTCGCATGTTTGTTTCCTCAAGTAAACACGAACTCCTGCGTTAGCCCAAGATTGGACTGTTTGGAGTACCCGATCTAAAACCTAAAACGAAGCTACCAACACATTTAATTAATAATTTCTCCTTGGTCACAACATGTTGGTAAGTACATGTTGTTTCCCTGTCCATATCACCTAACCTGTGGCGGTTCCAGGGGTCAATCGAGTTACAAAATGGGTGTACTTGAAGTGAAATATAATAACTGTTTGAAAACTAGATTATATATGTAAACAAATGTTTTTTAAGAAATCGAACATACGGAAAAGAGGCATCTCTTCCCTTATCCACGCAGTTTCCGCACTTTGCGCCTTTTAAAACTCTTCATACCAGAAACCCACCCCAAAAAGCTGGATCTATTCATGACTTCTGTAATTCCTCATCCATATGTGCCAAAACTACCAGGTCGTCTGCATGCAATATCTTTCTCAGAACGTCTGTTTCTTATACATTACTGCCTCCACGCTGACCTCGGTCTCTCCAACATGTCTCCTTAAATAAATTTAAAATGTTACATAATAAATTTAAAATTTAAATAAAACTCAAATATCTATGATAAAACAAAGATACGCGTGGAGATCCCAATGAAAACTACAATATCCTCGATGAAATTATCACTGCAGCGATGGATAAATTCCTACCTATTAAATTCAACAAATACAAACATAAGAAAACACTTTGGATTACAAAGGGCATTATTATATTGATAACGTAAACTGTATACGAGAATAAAACAAACTCCCGTGGACTAAAAGCTAACTTGCATACTTATAATATAATTCTTAAAAGAACAATTAGGCTAGCCAAGAAAATACATTTCAATCCAGTTTTGAAAATCATAAACATGATGTGAGGAAGACGTGGTGTTTAATTAAAGAAATTATTAAGAAAAATCCAAAGAAAGTACAAATTCCAGATTCTTTCAAAGTCGACGGGAAAATGATTAACGACAAATACATTATTGCAAATAGGTTTTTTATATACTAATACCGGTCCTACTCTAGCCTCTAAAATAAGTTCAACTGAAAAAAACATACAAAGATTACTTGAAAAAATCGACGTTTCACAAGTTTAATTTTAACCCAATTGACATAGATTCTACTGTTAGTAGCTTAACTCCAACATTCCGATTATTCGATTACTTCAAAGTACACACATCTATGACATTACTAAGCACTACACGCATGAAAGAAATACTCTGTGTATGTCCAGAGTCAAACATAAATATGCCAAAAATGCATTCGACATAATCTAGTAGAGACAGTAAACAATGCACCAAGTATTATCATTAATACAATTTACATCCACAGTCTACATGGTTTTTCGACATACACAACAAATTACTTTATATCAAATTATGAATCCTTTTGTAGCATTAACGTTTGCTATATTTGTACTTCATAATACATATTGAAATGTATACATATGTATCTATATGTACGTCAATACACGAGTACATATAATATGTACTTGTATATATGGATGTATGTTGATCCGTTGAGTAATCCTCAACTATCTATTCTGATCGTTTCATGTAAATGTTGTTGTTGTTTACATTGATGGGGTGGCCCCTGTGCTACCGATATAATATATTAATGGGAGTCTCCCGACCTTACGTATTACTTAAGTTATTCGCTGCATATGTATTGTATACATAGGTCAAATAAATTGATTCTGAGTTCCGAGTTCTGTCTCCGTCCCATAACCCCAAACGACAGTTTTCTTGATATAATATGTCATTTTGAAAAGACACAGTACATATGTATGATCAACATAATGCTAGATTCAATAACCTGTTTAAATTTAATACAGAATATGTAGATGTCAACAGTAGTAGGGCCTATATTAGTCGTGATCAGTGACCCGAGTGTAGATTATTAAGTTCTGCAGTTTGTATATAGTCTAATAATATTTTTATTTTGTTAAGCGCCACACCCAATGTTGTTCACAACGCTTTATAACGATATACAAATATACTTTCAAAATAATGCATTTGAATAAAAACAATAATTGTTATATCATAGATAAAATGAACTAATAACAGTAATTAAGACAATCAATAGCGTAGAAGTAGAAAGGAATGTGGTATAAAATATATAATAAAATAAAAACTAATTAAGATCACATTATTATTTTAATAAATAAACCAAGATTAACGTAAACATCAGTAAATTAGGGTAACATGTATAGGAAAATAAGTAGATAAATAAATAAACGTTAAACATCAATCAGACGTGGTAAAAGAGTGTTATTAATCGTCCAAGTTACTATGGTAAAAGAGTGTTAGTAATCGTTCAAGTTACTATGTTAAAAGAGTGTTGGTAATCGTCCAAGTTACTATGTTAAAAGAGTGCTGGCAGTCGTCCAAGTTATTATGGTAAAAGAGTGTTAGTACTCGTCCAAGTTATTATGGTAAAAGAGTGTTAGTACTCGTCCAAGTTACTATGGTAAAAGAGTGTTAGTAATCGTCCAAGTTACTACGGTAAAAGAGTGTTAGTAATCGTCCAAGTTACTATGGTAAAAGAGTGTTGGTAATCGTCCAAGTTACTATGTTAAAAGAGTGCTGGCAGTCGTCCAAGTTATTATGGTAAAAGAGTGTTAGTACTCGTCCAAGTTATTATGGTAAAAGAGTGTTAGTACTCGTCCAAGTTACTATGGTAAAAGAGTGTTAGTAATCGTCCAAGTTACTACGGTAAAAGAGTGTTAGTACTCGTCCAAGTTACTATGGTAAAAGAGTGTTGGTAATCGTCCAAGTTACTATGTTAAAAGAGTGCTGGCAGTCGTCCAAGTTATTATGGTAAAAGAGTTAGTACTCGTCCAAGTTATTATGGTAAAAGAGTGTTGGTAATCGTCCAAGTTACTATGTTAAAAGAGTGCTGGCAGTCGTCCAAGTTATTATGGTAAAAGAGTGTTAGTAATCGTCCAAGTTACTATGGTAAAAGAGTGTTGGTAATCGTCCAAGTTACTATGTTAAAAGAGTGCTGGCAGTCGTCCAAGTTATTATGGTAAAAGAGTGTTAATACTCGTCCAAGTTATTATGGTAAAAGAGTGTTAGTACTCGTCCAAGTTACTATGGTAAAAGAGTGTTAGTAATCGTCCAAGTTACTACGGTAAAAGAGTGTTAGTACTCGTCCAAGTTACTATGGTAAAAGAGTGTTGGTAATCGTCCAAGTTACTATGTTAAAAGAGTGCTGGCAGTCGTCCGAGTTATTATGGTAAAAGAGTGTTAGTACTCGTCCAAGTTATTATGGTAAAAGAGTGTTAGTACTCGTCCAAGTTTCTATGGTAAAAGAGTGTTGGTAATCGTTCAAGTTACTATGTTAAAAGAGTGTTGGTAATCGTCCAAGTTACTATGTTAAAAGAGTGCTGGCAGTCGTCCAAGTTATTATGGTAAAAGAGTGTTAGTACTCGTCCAAGTTATTATGGTAAAAGAGTGTTAGTACTCGTCCAAGTTACTATGGTAAAAGAGTGTTAGTAATCGTCCAAGTTACTACGGTAAAAGAGTGTTAGTAATCGTCCAAGTTACTATGGTAAAAGAGTGTTGGTAATCGTCCAAGTTACTATGTTAAAAGAGTGCTGGCAGTCGTCCAAGTTATTATGGTAAAAGAGTGTTAGTACTCGTCCAAGTTATTATGGTAAAAGAGTGTTAGTACTCGTCCAAGTTACTATGGTAAAAGAGTGTTAGTAATCGTCCAAGTTACTACGGTAAAAGAGTGTTAGTACTCGTCCAAGTTACTATGGTAAAAGAGTGTTGGTAATCGTCCAAGTTATTATGGTAAAAGAGTTAGTACTCGTCCAAGTTATTATGGTAAAAGAGTGTTGGTAATCGTCCAAGTTACTATGTTAAAAGAGTGCTGGCAGTCGTCCAAGTTATTATGGTAAAAGAGTGTTAGTAATCGTCCAAGTTACTATGGTAAAAGAGTGTTGGTAATCGTCCAAGTTACTATGTTAAAAGAGTGCTGGCAGTCGTCCAAGTTATTATGGTAAAAGAGTGTTAATACTCGTCCAAGTTATTATGGTAAAAGAGTGTTAGTACTCGTCCAAGTTACTATGGTAAAAGAGTGTTAGTAATCGTCCAAGTTACTACGGTAAAAGAGTGTTAGTACTCGTCCAAGTTACTATGGTAAAAGAGTGTTGGTAATCGTCCAAGTTACTATGTTAAAAGAGTGCTGGCAGTCGTCCGAGTTATTATGGTAAAAGAGTGTTAGTACTCGTCCAAGTTATTATGGTAAAAGAGTGTTAGTACTCGTCCAAGTTACTATGGTAAAAGAGTGTTAGTAATCGTCCAAGTTACTACGGTAAAAGAGTGTTAGTAATCGTCCAAGTTACTATGGTAAAAGAGTGTTGGTAATCGTCCAAGTTACTATGTTAAAAGAGTGCTGGCAGTCGTCCAAGTTATTATGGTAAAAGAGTGTTAGTACTCGTCCAAGTTATTATGGTAAAAGAGTGTTAGTACTCGTCCAAGTTACTATGGTAAAAGAGTGTTAGTAATCGTCCAAGTTACTACGGTAAAAGAGTGTTAGTACTCGTCCAAGTTACTATGGTAAAAGAGTGTTGGTAATCGTCCAAGTTACTATGTTAAAAGAGTGCTGGCAGTCGTCCAAGTTATTATGGTAAAAGAGTTAGTACTCGTCCAAGTTATTATGGTAAAAGAGTGTTGGTAATCGTCCAAGTTACTATGTTAAAAGAGTGCTGGCAGTCGTCCAAGTTATTATGGTAAAAGAGTGTTAGTAATCGTCCAAGTTACTATGGTAAAAGAGTGTTGGTAATCGTCCAAGTTACTATGTTAAAAGAGTGCTGGCAGTCGTCCAAGTTATTATGGTAAAAGAGTGTTAATACTCGTCCAAGTTATTATGGTAAAAGAGTGTTAGTACTCGTCCAAGTTACTATGGTAAAAGAGTGTTAGTAATCGTCCAAGTTACTACGGTAAAAGAGTGTTAGTACTCGTCCAAGTTACTATGGTAAAAGAGTGTTGGTAATCGTCCAAGTTACTATGTTAAAAGAGTGCTGGCAGTCGTCCGAGTTATTATGGTAAAAGAGTGTTAGTACTCGTCCAAGTTATTATGGTAAAAGAGTGTTAGTACTCGTCCAAGTTACTATGGTAAAAGAGTGTTAGTAATCGTCCAAGTTACTACGGTAAAAGAGTGTTGGTAATCGTCCAAGTTACTATGTTAAAAGAGTGCTGGCAGTCGTCCAAGTTATTATGGTAAAAGGGTGTTAGTACTCGTCCAAGTTATTATGGTAAAAGAGTGTTAGTACTCGTCCAAGTTACTATGGTAAAAGAGTGTTAGTACTCGTCCAAGTTACTATGGTAAAAGAGTGTTAGTAATCGTCCAAGTTACTATGTTAAAAGAGTGCTGGCAGTCGTCCAAGTTATTATGGTAAAAGAGTGTTAGTAATCGTCCAAGTTACTATGTTAAAAGAGTGCTGGCAGTCGTCCAAGTTACTATGGTAAAAGAGTGTTAGTAATCGTCCAAGTTACTATGTTAAAAGAGTGCTGGCAGTCGTCCAAGTTATTATGGTAAAAGAGTGTTAGTACTCGTCCAAGTTATTATGGTAAAAGAGTGTTAGTACTCGTCCAAGTTACTATGGTAAAAGAGTGTTAGTAATCGTCCAAGTTACTACGGTAAAAGAGTGTTAGTAATCGTCCAAGTTACTATGGTAAAAGAGTGTTGGTAATCGTCCAAGTTACTATGTTAAAAGAGTGCTGGCAGTCGTCCAAGTTATTATGGTAAAAGAGTGTTAGTACTCGTCCAAGTTATTATGGTAAAAGAGTGTTAGTACTCGTCCAAGTTACTATGGTAAAAGAGTGTTAGTAATCGTCCAAGTTACTACGGTAAAAGAGTGTTAGTAATCGTCCAAGTTACTATGGTAAAAGAGTGTTGGTAATCGTCCAAGTTACTATGTTAAAAGAGTGCTGGCAGTCGTCCAAGTTATTATGGTAAAAGAGTGTTAGTACTCGTCCAAGTTATTATGGTAAAAGAGTGTTAGTACTCGTCCAAGTTACTATGGTAAAAGAGTGTTAGTAATCGTCCAAGTTACTACGGTAAAAGAGTGTTAGTACTCGTCCAAGTTACTATGGTAAAAGAGTGTTGGTAATCGTCCAAGTTACTATGTTAAAAGAGTGCTGGCAGTCGTCCAAGTTATTATGGTAAAAGAGTTAGTACTCGTCCAAGTTATTATGGTAAAAGAGTGTTGGTAATCGTCCAAGTTACTATGTTAAAAGAGTGCTGGCAGTCGTCCAAGTTATTATGGTAAAAGAGTGTTAGTAATCGTCCAAGTTACTATGGTAAAAGAGTGTTGGTAATCGTCCAAGTTACTATGTTAAAAGAGTGCTGGCAGTCGTCCAAGTTATTATGGTAAAAGAGTGTTAATACTCGTCCAAGTTATTATGGTAAAAGAGTGTTAGTACTCGTCCAAGTTACTATGGTAAAAGAGTGTTAGTAATCGTCCAAGTTACTACGGTAAAAGAGTGTTAGTACTCGTCCAAGTTACTATGGTAAAAGAGTGTTGGTAATCGTCCAAGTTACTATGTTAAAAGAGTGCTGGCAGTCGTCCGAGTTATTATGGTAAAAGAGTGTTAGTACTCGTCCAAGTTATTATGGTAAAAGAGTGTTAGTACTCGTCCAAGTTACTATGGTAAAAGAGTGTTAGTAATCGTCCAAGTTACTACGGTAAAAGAGTGTTGGTAATCGTCCAAGTTACTATGTTAAAAGAGTGCTGGCAGTCGTCCAAGTTATTATGGTAAAAGGGTGTTAGTACTCGTCCAAGTTATTATGGTAAAAGAGTGTTAGTACTCGTCCAAGTTACTATGGTAAAAGAGTGTTAGTACTCGTCCAAGTTACTATGGTAAAAGAGTGTTAGTAATCGTCCAAGTTACTATGTTAAAAGAGTGCTGGCAGTCGTCCAAGTTATTATGGTAAAAGAGTGTTAGTAATCGTCCAAGTTACTATGTTAAAAGAGTGCTGGCAGTCGTCCAAGTTACTATGGTAAAAGAGTGTTAGTAATCGTCCAAGTTACTATGTTAAAAGAGTGCTGGCAGTCGTCCAAGTTATTATGGTAAAAGAGTGTTAGTACTCGTCCAAGTTATTATGGTAAAAGAGTGTTAGTACTCGTCCAAGTTACTATGGTAAAAGAGTGTTAGTAATCGTCCAAGTTACTACGGTAAAAGAGTGTTAGTAATCGTCCAAGTTACTATGGTAAAAGAGTGTTGGTAATCGTCCAAGTTACTATGTTAAAAGAGTGCTGGCAGTCGTCCAAGTTATTATGGTAAAAGAGTGTTAGTACTCGTCCAAGTTATTATGGTAAAAGAGTGTTAGTACTCGTCCAAGTTACTATGGTAAAAGAGTGTTAGTAATCGTCCAAGTTACTACGGTAAAAGAGTGTTAGTACTCGTCCAAGTTACTATGGTAAAAGAGTGTTGGTAATCGTCCAAGTTACTATGTTAAAAGAGTGCTGGCAGTCGTCCAAGTTATTATGGTAAAAGAGTTAGTACTCGTCCAAGTTATTATGGTAAAAGAGTGTTGGTAATCGTCCAAGTTACTATGTTAAAAGAGTGCTGGCAGTCGTCCAAGTTATTATGGTAAAAGAGTGTTAGTAATCGTCCAAGTTACTATGGTAAAAGAGTGTTGGTAATCGTCCAAGTTACTATGTTAAAAGAGTGCTGGCAGTCGTCCAAGTTATTATGGTAAAAGAGTGTTAATACTCGTCCAAGTTATTATGGTAAAAGAGTGTTAGTACTCGTCCAAGTTACTATGGTAAAAGAGTGTTAGTAATCGTCCAAGTTACTATGTTAAAAGAGTGCTGGCAGTCGTCCAAGTTACTATGGTAAAAGAGTGTTAGTAATCGTCCAAGTTACTATGTTAAAAGAGTGCTGGCAGTCGTCCAAGTTACTACGTAAAAGAGTGTTAGTACTCGTCCAAGTTATTATGGTAAAAGAGTGTTAGTACTCGTCCAAGTTACTATGGTAAAAGAGTGTTGGTAATCGTCCAAGTTACTATGTTAAAAGAGTGCTGGCAGTCGTCCGAGTTATTATGGTAAAAGAGTGTTAGTACTCGTCCAAGTTATTATGGTAAAAGAGTGTTAGTACTCGTCCAAGTTACTATGGTAAAAGAGTGTTAGTAATCGTCCAAGTTACTACGGTAAAAGAGTGTTAGTAATCGTCCAAGTTACTATGGTAAAAGAGTGTTGGTAATCGTCCAAGTTACTATGTTAAAAGAGTGCTGGCAGTCGTCCAAGTTATTATGGTAAAAGAGTGTTAGTACTCGTCCAAGTTATTATGGTAAAAGAGTGTTAGTACTCGTCCAAGTTACTATGGTAAAAGAGTGTTAGTAATCGTCCAAGTTACTACGGTAAAAGAGTGTTAGTACTCGTCCAAGTTACTATGGTAAAAGAGTGTTGGTAATCGTCCAAGTTACTATGTTAAAAGAGTGCTGGCAGTCGTCCAAGTTATTATGGTAAAAGAGTTAGTACTCGTCCAAGTTATTATGGTAAAAGAGTGTTGGTAATCGTCCAAGTTACTATGTTAAAAGAGTGCTGGCAGTCGTCCAAGTTATTATGGTAAAAGAGTGTTAGTAATCGTCCAAGTTACTATGGTAAAAGAGTGTTGGTAATCGTCCAAGTTACTATGTTAAAAGAGTGCTGGCAGTCGTCCAAGTTATTATGGTAAAAGAGTGTTAATACTCGTCCAAGTTATTATGGTAAAAGAGTGTTAGTACTCGTCCAAGTTACTATGGTAAAAGAGTGTTAGTAATCGTCCAAGTTACTACGGTAAAAGAGTGTTAGTACTCGTCCAAGTTACTATGGTAAAAGAGTGTTGGTAATCGTCCAAGTTACTATGTTAAAAGAGTGCTGGCAGTCGTCCGAGTTATTATGGTAAAAGAGTGTTAGTACTCGTCCAAGTTATTATGGTAAAAGAGTGTTAGTACTCGTCCAAGTTACTATGGTAAAAGAGTGTTAGTAATCGTCCAAGTTACTACGGTAAAAGAGTGTTGGTAATCGTCCAAGTTACTATGTTAAAAGAGTGCTGGCAGTCGTCCAAGTTATTATGGTAAAAGGGTGTTAGTACTCGTCCAAGTTATTATGGTAAAAGAGTGTTAGTACTCGTCCAAGTTACTATGGTAAAAGAGTGTTAGTACTCGTCCAAGTTACTATGGTAAAAGAGTGTTAGTAATCGTCCAAGTTACTATGTTAAAAGAGTGCTGGCAGTCGTCCAAGTTATTATGGTAAAAGAGTGTTAGTAATCGTCCAAGTTACTATGTTAAAAGAGTGCTGGCAGTCGTCCAAGTTACTATGGTAAAAGAGTGTTAGTAATCGTCCAAGTTACTATGTTAAAAGAGTGCTGGCAGTCGTCCAAGTTATTATGGTAAAAGAGTGTTAGTACTCGTCCAAGTTATTATGGTAAAAGAGTGTTAGTACTCGTCCAAGTTACTATGGTAAAAGAGTGTTAGTAATCGTCCAAGTTACTACGGTAAAAGAGTGTTAGTAATCGTCCAAGTTACTATGGTAAAAGAGTGTTGGTAATCGTCCAAGTTACTATGTTAAAAGAGTGCTGGCAGTCGTCCAAGTTATTATGGTAAAAGAGTGTTAGTACTCGTCCAAGTTATTATGGTAAAAGAGTGTTAGTACTCGTCCAAGTTACTATGGTAAAAGAGTGTTAGTAATCGTCCAAGTTACTACGGTAAAAGAGTGTTAGTAATCGTCCAAGTTACTATGGTAAAAGAGTGTTGGTAATCGTCCAAGTTACTATGTTAAAAGAGTGCTGGCAGTCGTCCAAGTTATTATGGTAAAAGAGTGTTAGTACTCGTCCAAGTTATTATGGTAAAAGAGTGTTAGTACTCGTCCAAGTTACTATGGTAAAAGAGTGTTAGTAATCGTCCAAGTTACTACGGTAAAAGAGTGTTAGTACTCGTCCAAGTTACTATGGTAAAAGAGTGTTGGTAATCGTCCAAGTTACTATGTTAAAAGAGTGCTGGCAGTCGTCCAAGTTATTATGGTAAAAGAGTTAGTACTCGTCCAAGTTATTATGGTAAAAGAGTGTTGGTAATCGTCCAAGTTACTATGTTAAAAGAGTGCTGGCAGTCGTCCAAGTTATTATGGTAAAAGAGTGTTAGTAATCGTCCAAGTTACTATGGTAAAAGAGTGTTGGTAATCGTCCAAGTTACTATGTTAAAAGAGTGCTGGCAGTCGTCCAAGTTATTATGGTAAAAGAGTGTTAATACTCGTCCAAGTTATTATGGTAAAAGAGTGTTAGTACTCGTCCAAGTTACTATGGTAAAAGAGTGTTAGTAATCGTCCAAGTTACTACGGTAAAAGAGTGTTAGTACTCGTCCAAGTTACTATGGTAAAAGAGTGTTGGTAATCGTCCAAGTTACTATGTTAAAAGAGTGCTGGCAGTCGTCCGAGTTATTATGGTAAAAGAGTGTTAGTACTCGTCCAAGTTATTATGGTAAAAGAGTGTTAGTACTCGTCCAAGTTACTATGGTAAAAGAGTGTTAGTAATCGTCCAAGTTACTACGGTAAAAGAGTGTTGGTAATCGTCCAAGTTACTATGTTAAAAGAGTGCTGGCAGTCGTCCAAGTTATTATGGTAAAAGGGTGTTAGTACTCGTCCAAGTTATTATGGTAAAAGAGTGTTAGTACTCGTCCAAGTTACTATGGTAAAAGAGTGTTAGTACTCGTCCAAGTTACTATGGTAAAAGAGTGTTAGTAATCGTCCAAGTTACTATGTTAAAAGAGTGCTGGCAGTCGTCCAAGTTATTATGGTAAAAGAGTGTTAGTAATCGTCCAAGTTACTATGTTAAAAGAGTGCTGGCAGTCGTCCAAGTTACTATGGTAAAAGAGTGTTAGTAATCGTCCAAGTTACTATGTTAAAAGAGTGCTGGCAGTCGTCCAAGTTATTATGGTAAAAGAGTGTTAGTACTCGTCCAAGTTATTATGGTAAAAGAGTGTTAGTACTCGTCCAAGTTACTATGGTAAAAGAGTGTTAGTAATCGTCCAAGTTACTACGGTAAAAGAGTGTTAGTAATCGTCCAAGTTACTATGGTAAAAGAGTGTTGGTAATCGTCCAAGTTACTATGTTAAAAGAGTGCTGGCAGTCGTCCAAGTTATTATGGTAAAAGAGTGTTAGTACTCGTCCAAGTTATTATGGTAAAAGAGTGTTAGTACTCGTCCAAGTTACTATGGTAAAAGAGTGTTAGTAATCGTCCAAGTTACTACGGTAAAAGAGTGTTAGTACTCGTCCAAGTTACTATGGTAAAAGAGTGTTGGTAATCGTCCAAGTTACTATGTTAAAAGAGTGCTGGCAGTCGTCCAAGTTATTATGGTAAAAGAGTTAGTACTCGTCCAAGTTATTATGGTAAAAGAGTGTTGGTAATCGTCCAAGTTACTATGTTAAAAGAGTGCTGGCAGTCGTCCAAGTTATTATGGTAAAAGAGTGTTAGTAATCGTCCAAGTTACTATGGTAAAAGAGTGTTGGTAATCGTCCAAGTTACTATGTTAAAAGAGTGCTGGCAGTCGTCCAAGTTATTATGGTAAAAGAGTGTTAATACTCGTCCAAGTTATTATGGTAAAAGAGTGTTAGTACTCGTCCAAGTTACTATGGTAAAAGAGTGTTAGTAATCGTCCAAGTTACTACGGTAAAAGAGTGTTAGTACTCGTCCAAGTTACTATGGTAAAAGAGTGTTGGTAATCGTCCAAGTTACTATGTTAAAAGAGTGCTGGCAGTCGTCCGAGTTATTATGGTAAAAGAGTGTTAGTACTCGTCCAAGTTATTATGGTAAAAGAGTGTTAGTACTCGTCCAAGTTACTATGGTAAAAGAGTGTTAGTAATCGTCCAAGTTACTACGGTAAAAGAGTGTTGGTAATCGTCCAAGTTACTATGTTAAAAGAGTGCTGGCAGTCGTCCAAGTTATTATGGTAAAAGGGTGTTAGTACTCGTCCAAGTTATTATGGTAAAAGAGTGTTAGTACTCGTCCAAGTTACTATGGTAAAAGAGTGTTAGTACTCGTCCAAGTTACTATGGTAAAAGAGTGTTAGTAATCGTCCAAGTTACTATGTTAAAAGAGTGCTGGCAGTCGTCCAAGTTATTATGGTAAAAGAGTGTTAGTAATCGTCCAAGTTACTATGTTAAAAGAGTGCTGGCAGTCGTCCAAGTTACTATGGTAAAAGAGTGTTAGTAATCGTCCAAGTTACTATGTTAAAAGAGTGCTGGCAGTCGTCCAAGTTACTACGTAAAAGAGTGTTAGTACTCGTCCAAGTTATTATGGTAAAAGAGTGTTAGTACTCGTCCAAGTTACTATGGTAAAAGAGTGTTAGTAATCGTCCAAGTTACTATGTTAAAAGAGTGCTGGCAGTCGTCCAAGTTATTATGGTAAAAGAGTGTTAGTACTCGTCCAAGTTATTATGGTAAAAGAGTGTTAGTACTCGTCCAAGTTACTATGGTAAAAGAGTGTTAGTACTCGTCCAAGTTACTATGGTAAAAGAGTGTTGGTAATCGTCCAAGTTATTATGGTAAAAGAGTTAGTACTCGTCCAAGTTATTATGGTAAAAGAGTGTTGGTAATCGTCCAAGTTACTATGTTAAAAGAGTGCTGGCAGTCGTCCAAGTTATTATGGTAAAAGAGTGTTAGTAATCGTCCAAGTTACTATGGTAAAAGAGTGTTGGTAATCGTCCAAGTTACTATGTTAAAAGAGTGCTGGCAGTCGTCCAAGTTATTATGGTAAAAGAGTGTTAATACTCGTCCAAGTTATTATGGTAAAAGAGTGTTAGTACTCGTCCAAGTTACTATGGTAAAAGAGTGTTAGTAATCGTCCAAGTTACTACGGTAAAAGAGTGTTAGTACTCGTCCAAGTTACTATGGTAAAAGAGTGTTGGTAATCGTCCAAGTTACTATGTTAAAAGAGTGCTGGCAGTCGTCCGAGTTATTATGGTAAAAGAGTGTTAGTACTCGTCCAAGTTATTATGGTAAAAGAGTGTTAGTACTCGTCCAAGTTACTATGGTAAAAGAGTGTTAGTAATCGTCCAAGTTACTACGGTAAAAGAGTGTTAGTAATCGTCCAAGTTACTATGGTAAAAGAGTGTTGGTAATCGTCCAAGTTACTATGTTAAAAGAGTGCTGGCAGTCGTCCAAGTTATTATGGTAAAAGGGTGTTAGTACTCGTCCAAGTTATTATGGTAAAAGAGTGTTAGTACTCGTCCAAGTTACTATGGTAAAAGAGTGTTAGTACTCGTCCAAGTTACTATGGTAAAAGAGTGTTAGTACTCGTCCAAGTTACTATGGTAAAAGAGTGTTAGTAATCGTCCAAGTTACTACGGTAAAAGAGTGTTAGTAATCGTCCAAGTTACTATGGTAAAAGAGTGTTGGTAATCGTCCAAGTTACTATGTTAAAAGAGTGCTGGCAGTCGTCCAAGTTATTATGGTAAAAGGGTGTTAGTACTCGTCCAAGTTATTATGGTAAAAGAGTGTTAGTACTCGTCCAAGTTACTATGGTAAAAGAGTGTTAGTACTCGTCCAAGTTACTATGGTAAAAGAGTGTTAGTAATCGTCCAAGTTACTATGTTAAAAGAGTGCTGGCAGTCGTCCAAGTTATTATGGTAAAAGAGTGTTAGTAATCGTCCAAGTTACTATGTTAAAAGAGTGCTGGCAGTCGTCCAAGTTACTATGGTAAAAGAGTGTTAGTAATCGTCCAAGTTACTATGTTAAAAGAGTGCTGGCAGTCGTCCAAGTTATTATGGTAAAAGAGTGTTAGTACTCGTCCAAGTTATTATGGTAAAAGAGTGTTAGTACTCGTCCAAGTTACTATGGTAAAAGAGTGTTAGTAATCGTCCAAGTTACTACGGTAAAAGAGTGTTAGTAATCGTCCAAGTTACTATGGTAAAAGAGTGTTGGTAATCGTCCAAGTTACTATGTTAAAAGAGTGCTGGCAGTCGTCCAAGTTATTATGGTAAAAGAGTGTTAGTACTCGTCCAAGTTATTATGGTAAAAGAGTGTTAGTACTCGTCCAAGTTACTATGGTAAAAGAGTGTTAGTAATCGTCCAAGTTACTACGGTAAAAGAGTGTTAGTAATCGTCCAAGTTACTATGGTAAAAGAGTGTTGGTAATCGTCCAAGTTACTATGTTAAAAGAGTGCTGGCAGTCGTCCAAGTTATTATGGTAAAAGAGTGTTAGTACTCGTCCAAGTTATTATGGTAAAAGAGTGTTAGTACTCGTCCAAGTTACTATGGTAAAAGAGTGTTAGTAATCGTCCAAGTTACTACGGTAAAAGAGTGTTAGTACTCGTCCAAGTTACTATGGTAAAAGAGTGTTGGTAATCGTCCAAGTTACTATGTTAAAAGAGTGCTGGCAGTCGTCCAAGTTATTATGGTAAAAGAGTTAGTACTCGTCCAAGTTATTATGGTAAAAGAGTGTTGGTAATCGTCCAAGTTACTATGTTAAAAGAGTGCTGGCAGTCGTCCAAGTTATTATGGTAAAAGAGTGTTAGTAATCGTCCAAGTTACTATGGTAAAAGAGTGTTGGTAATCGTCCAAGTTACTATGTTAAAAGAGTGCTGGCAGTCGTCCAAGTTATTATGGTAAAAGAGTGTTAATACTCGTCCAAGTTATTATGGTAAAAGAGTGTTAGTACTCGTCCAAGTTACTATGGTAAAAGAGTGTTAGTAATCGTCCAAGTTACTACGGTAAAAGAGTGTTAGTACTCGTCCAAGTTACTATGGTAAAAGAGTGTTGGTAATCGTCCAAGTTACTATGTTAAAAGAGTGCTGGCAGTCGTCCGAGTTATTATGGTAAAAGAGTGTTAGTACTCGTCCAAGTTATTATGGTAAAAGAGTGTTAGTACTCGTCCAAGTTACTATGGTAAAAGAGTGTTAGTAATCGTCCAAGTTACTACGGTAAAAGAGTGTTGGTAATCGTCCAAGTTACTATGTTAAAAGAGTGCTGGCAGTCGTCCAAGTTATTATGGTAAAAGGGTGTTAGTACTCGTCCAAGTTATTATGGTAAAAGAGTGTTAGTACTCGTCCAAGTTACTATGGTAAAAGAGTGTTAGTACTCGTCCAAGTTACTATGGTAAAAGAGTGTTAGTAATCGTCCAAGTTACTATGTTAAAAGAGTGCTGGCAGTCGTCCAAGTTATTATGGTAAAAGAGTGTTAGTAATCGTCCAAGTTACTATGTTAAAAGAGTGCTGGCAGTCGTCCAAGTTACTATGGTAAAAGAGTGTTAGTAATCGTCCAAGTTACTATGTTAAAAGAGTGCTGGCAGTCGTCCAAGTTATTATGGTAAAAGAGTGTTAGTACTCGTCCAAGTTATTATGGTAAAAGAGTGTTAGTACTCGTCCAAGTTACTATGGTAAAAGAGTGTTAGTAATCGTCCAAGTTACTACGGTAAAAGAGTGTTAGTAATCGTCCAAGTTACTATGGTAAAAGAGTGTTGGTAATCGTCCAAGTTACTATGTTAAAAGAGTGCTGGCAGTCGTCCAAGTTATTATGGTAAAAGAGTGTTAGTACTCGTCCAAGTTATTATGGTAAAAGAGTGTTAGTACTCGTCCAAGTTACTATGGTAAAAGAGTGTTAGTAATCGTCCAAGTTACTACGGTAAAAGAGTGTTAGTACTCGTCCAAGTTACTATGGTAAAAGAGTGTTGGTAATCGTCCAAGTTACTATGTTAAAAGAGTGCTGGCAGTCGTCCAAGTTATTATGGTAAAAGAGTTAGTACTCGTCCAAGTTATTATGGTAAAAGAGTGTTGGTAATCGTCCAAGTTACTATGTTAAAAGAGTGCTGGCAGTCGTCCAAGTTATTATGGTAAAAGAGTGTTAGTAATCGTCCAAGTTACTATGGTAAAAGAGTGTTGGTAATCGTCCAAGTTACTATGTTAAAAGAGTGCTGGCAGTCGTCCAAGTTATTATGGTAAAAGAGTGTTAATACTCGTCCAAGTTATTATGGTAAAAGAGTGTTAGTACTCGTCCAAGTTACTATGGTAAAAGAGTGTTAGTAATCGTCCAAGTTACTACGGTAAAAGAGTGTTAGTACTCGTCCAAGTTACTATGGTAAAAGAGTGTTGGTAATCGTCCAAGTTACTATGTTAAAAGAGTGCTGGCAGTCGTCCGAGTTATTATGGTAAAAGAGTGTTAGTACTCGTCCAAGTTATTATGGTAAAAGAGTGTTAGTACTCGTCCAAGTTACTATGGTAAAAGAGTGTTAGTAATCGTCCAAGTTACTACGGTAAAAGAGTGTTGGTAATCGTCCAAGTTACTATGTTAAAAGAGTGCTGGCAGTCGTCCAAGTTATTATGGTAAAAGGGTGTTAGTACTCGTCCAAGTTATTATGGTAAAAGAGTGTTAGTACTCGTCCAAGTTACTATGGTAAAAGAGTGTTAGTACTCGTCCAAGTTACTATGGTAAAAGAGTGTTAGTAATCGTCCAAGTTACTATGTTAAAAGAGTGCTGGCAGTCGTCCAAGTTATTATGGTAAAAGAGTGTTAGTAATCGTCCAAGTTACTATGTTAAAAGAGTGCTGGCAGTCGTCCAAGTTACTATGGTAAAAGAGTGTTAGTAATCGTCCAAGTTACTATGTTAAAAGAGTGCTGGCAGTCGTCCAAGTTACTACGTAAAAGAGTGTTAGTACTCGTCCAAGTTATTATGGTAAAAGAGTGTTAGTACTCGTCCAAGTTACTATGGTAAAAGAGTGTTAGTAATCGTCCAAGTTACTATGTTAAAAGAGTGCTGGCAGTCGTCCAAGTTATTATGGTAAAAGAGTGTTAGTACTCGTCCAAGTTATTATGGTAAAAGAGTGTTAGTACTCGTCCAAGTTACTATGGTAAAAGAGTGTTAGTACTCGTCCAAGTTACTATGGTAAAAGAGTGTTGGTAATCGTCCAAGTTATTATGGTAAAAGAGTTAGTACTCGTCCAAGTTATTATGGTAAAAGAGTGTTGGTAATCGTCCAAGTTACTATGTTAAAAGAGTGCTGGCAGTCGTCCAAGTTATTATGGTAAAAGAGTGTTAGTAATCGTCCAAGTTACTATGGTAAAAGAGTGTTGGTAATCGTCCAAGTTACTATGTTAAAAGAGTGCTGGCAGTCGTCCAAGTTATTATGGTAAAAGAGTGTTAATACTCGTCCAAGTTATTATGGTAAAAGAGTGTTAGTACTCGTCCAAGTTACTATGGTAAAAGAGTGTTAGTAATCGTCCAAGTTACTACGGTAAAAGAGTGTTAGTACTCGTCCAAGTTACTATGGTAAAAGAGTGTTGGTAATCGTCCAAGTTACTATGTTAAAAGAGTGCTGGCAGTCGTCCGAGTTATTATGGTAAAAGAGTGTTAGTACTCGTCCAAGTTATTATGGTAAAAGAGTGTTAGTACTCGTCCAAGTTACTATGGTAAAAGAGTGTTAGTAATCGTCCAAGTTACTACGGTAAAAGAGTGTTAGTAATCGTCCAAGTTACTATGGTAAAAGAGTGTTGGTAATCGTCCAAGTTACTATGTTAAAAGAGTGCTGGCAGTCGTCCAAGTTATTATGGTAAAAGAGTGTTAGTACTCGTCCAAGTTATTATGGTAAAAGAGTGTTAGTACTCGTCCAAGTTACTATGGTAAAAGAGTGTTAGTAATCGTCCAAGTTACTACGGTAAAAGAGTGTTAGTACTCGTCCAAGTTACTATGGTAAAAGAGTGTTGGTAATCGTCCAAGTTACTATGTTAAAAGAGTGCTGGCAGTCGTCCAAGTTATTATGGTAAAAGAGTTAGTACTCGTCCAAGTTATTATGGTAAAAGAGTGTTGGTAATCGTCCAAGTTACTATGTTAAAAGAGTGCTGGCAGTCGTCCAAGTTATTATGGTAAAAGAGTGTTAGTAATCGTCCAAGTTACTATGGTAAAAGAGTGTTGGTAATCGTCCAAGTTACTATGTTAAAAGAGTGCTGGCAGTCGTCCAAGTTATTATGGTAAAAGAGTGTTAATACTCGTCCAAGTTATTATGGTAAAAGAGTGTTAGTACTCGTCCAAGTTACTATGGTAAAAGAGTGTTAGTAATCGTCCAAGTTACTACGGTAAAAGAGTGTTAGTACTCGTCCAAGTTACTATGGTAAAAGAGTGTTGGTAATCGTCCAAGTTACTATGTTAAAAGAGTGCTGGCAGTCGTCCGAGTTATTATGGTAAAAGAGTGTTAGTACTCGTCCAAGTTATTATGGTAAAAGAGTGTTAGTACTCGTCCAAGTTACTATGGTAAAAGAGTGTTAGTAATCGTCCAAGTTACTACGGTAAAAGAGTGTTGGTAATCGTCCAAGTTACTATGTTAAAAGAGTGCTGGCAGTCGTCCAAGTTATTATGGTAAAAGGGTGTTAGTACTCGTCCAAGTTATTATGGTAAAAGAGTGTTAGTACTCGTCCAAGTTACTATGGTAAAAGAGTGTTAGTACTCGTCCAAGTTACTATGGTAAAAGAGTGTTAGTAATCGTCCAAGTTACTATGTTAAAAGAGTGCTGGCAGTCGTCCAAGTTATTATGGTAAAAGAGTGTTAGTAATCGTCCAAGTTACTATGTTAAAAGAGTGCTGGCAGTCGTCCAAGTTACTATGGTAAAAGAGTGTTAGTAATCGTCCAAGTTACTATGTTAAAAGAGTGCTGGCAGTCGTCCAAGTTATTATGGTAAAAGAGTGTTAGTACTCGTCCAAGTTATTATGGTAAAAGAGTGTTAGTACTCGTCCAAGTTACTATGGTAAAAGAGTGTTAGTAATCGTCCAAGTTACTACGGTAAAAGAGTGTTAGTAATCGTCCAAGTTACTATGGTAAAAGAGTGTTGGTAATCGTCCAAGTTACTATGTTAAAAGAGTGCTGGCAGTCGTCCAAGTTATTATGGTAAAAGAGTGTTAGTACTCGTCCAAGTTATTATGGTAAAAGAGTGTTAGTACTCGTCCAAGTTACTATGGTAAAAGAGTGTTAGTAATCGTCCAAGTTACTACGGTAAAAGAGTGTTAGTAATCGTCCAAGTTACTATGGTAAAAGAGTGTTGGTAATCGTCCAAGTTACTATGTTAAAAGAGTGCTGGCAGTCGTCCAAGTTATTATGGTAAAAGAGTGTTAGTACTCGTCCAAGTTATTATGGTAAAAGAGTGTTAGTACTCGTCCAAGTTACTATGGTAAAAGAGTGTTAGTAATCGTCCAAGTTACTACGGTAAAAGAGTGTTAGTACTCGTCCAAGTTACTATGGTAAAAGAGTGTTGGTAATCGTCCAAGTTACTATGTTAAAAGAGTGCTGGCAGTCGTCCAAGTTATTATGGTAAAAGAGTTAGTACTCGTCCAAGTTATTATGGTAAAAGAGTGTTGGTAATCGTCCAAGTTACTATGTTAAAAGAGTGCTGGCAGTCGTCCAAGTTATTATGGTAAAAGAGTGTTAGTAATCGTCCAAGTTACTATGGTAAAAGAGTGTTGGTAATCGTCCAAGTTACTATGTTAAAAGAGTGCTGGCAGTCGTCCAAGTTATTATGGTAAAAGAGTGTTAATACTCGTCCAAGTTATTATGGTAAAAGAGTGTTAGTACTCGTCCAAGTTACTATGGTAAAAGAGTGTTAGTAATCGTCCAAGTTACTACGGTAAAAGAGTGTTAGTACTCGTCCAAGTTACTATGGTAAAAGAGTGTTGGTAATCGTCCAAGTTACTATGTTAAAAGAGTGCTGGCAGTCGTCCGAGTTATTATGGTAAAAGAGTGTTAGTACTCGTCCAAGTTATTATGGTAAAAGAGTGTTAGTACTCGTCCAAGTTACTATGGTAAAAGAGTGTTAGTAATCGTCCAAGTTACTACGGTAAAAGAGTGTTGGTAATCGTCCAAGTTACTATGTTAAAAGAGTGCTGGCAGTCGTCCAAGTTATTATGGTAAAAGGGTGTTAGTACTCGTCCAAGTTATTATGGTAAAAGAGTGTTAGTACTCGTCCAAGTTACTATGGTAAAAGAGTGTTAGTACTCGTCCAAGTTACTATGGTAAAAGAGTGTTAGTAATCGTCCAAGTTACTATGTTAAAAGAGTGCTGGCAGTCGTCCAAGTTATTATGGTAAAAGAGTGTTAGTAATCGTCCAAGTTACTATGTTAAAAGAGTGCTGGCAGTCGTCCAAGTTACTATGGTAAAAGAGTGTTAGTAATCGTCCAAGTTACTATGTTAAAAGAGTGCTGGCAGTCGTCCAAGTTATTATGGTAAAAGAGTGTTAGTACTCGTCCAAGTTATTATGGTAAAAGAGTGTTAGTACTCGTCCAAGTTACTATGGTAAAAGAGTGTTAGTAATCGTCCAAGTTACTACGGTAAAAGAGTGTTAGTAATCGTCCAAGTTACTATGGTAAAAGAGTGTTGGTAATCGTCCAAGTTACTATGTTAAAAGAGTGCTGGCAGTCGTCCAAGTTATTATGGTAAAAGAGTGTTAGTACTCGTCCAAGTTATTATGGTAAAAGAGTGTTAGTACTCGTCCAAGTTACTATGGTAAAAGAGTGTTAGTAATCGTCCAAGTTACTACGGTAAAAGAGTGTTAGTACTCGTCCAAGTTACTATGGTAAAAGAGTGTTGGTAATCGTCCAAGTTACTATGTTAAAAGAGTGCTGGCAGTCGTCCAAGTTATTATGGTAAAAGAGTTAGTACTCGTCCAAGTTATTATGGTAAAAGAGTGTTGGTAATCGTCCAAGTTACTATGTTAAAAGAGTGCTGGCAGTCGTCCAAGTTATTATGGTAAAAGAGTGTTAGTAATCGTCCAAGTTACTATGGTAAAAGAGTGTTGGTAATCGTCCAAGTTACTATGTTAAAAGAGTGCTGGCAGTCGTCCAAGTTATTATGGTAAAAGAGTGTTAATACTCGTCCAAGTTATTATGGTAAAAGAGTGTTAGTACTCGTCCAAGTTACTATGGTAAAAGAGTGTTAGTAATCGTCCAAGTTACTATGTTAAAAGAGTGCTGGCAGTCGTCCAAGTTACTATGGTAAAAGAGTGTTAGTAATCGTCCAAGTTACTATGTTAAAAGAGTGCTGGCAGTCGTCCAAGTTACTACGTAAAAGAGTGTTAGTACTCGTCCAAGTTATTATGGTAAAAGAGTGTTAGTACTCGTCCAAGTTACTATGGTAAAAGAGTGTTGGTAATCGTCCAAGTTACTATGTTAAAAGAGTGCTGGCAGTCGTCCGAGTTATTATGGTAAAAGAGTGTTAGTACTCGTCCAAGTTATTATGGTAAAAGAGTGTTAGTACTCGTCCAAGTTACTATGGTAAAAGAGTGTTAGTAATCGTCCAAGTTACTACGGTAAAAGAGTGTTAGTAATCGTCCAAGTTACTATGGTAAAAGAGTGTTGGTAATCGTCCAAGTTACTATGTTAAAAGAGTGCTGGCAGTCGTCCAAGTTATTATGGTAAAAGAGTGTTAGTACTCGTCCAAGTTATTATGGTAAAAGAGTGTTAGTACTCGTCCAAGTTACTATGGTAAAAGAGTGTTAGTAATCGTCCAAGTTACTACGGTAAAAGAGTGTTAGTACTCGTCCAAGTTACTATGGTAAAAGAGTGTTGGTAATCGTCCAAGTTACTATGTTAAAAGAGTGCTGGCAGTCGTCCAAGTTATTATGGTAAAAGAGTTAGTACTCGTCCAAGTTATTATGGTAAAAGAGTGTTGGTAATCGTCCAAGTTACTATGTTAAAAGAGTGCTGGCAGTCGTCCAAGTTATTATGGTAAAAGAGTGTTAGTAATCGTCCAAGTTACTATGGTAAAAGAGTGTTGGTAATCGTCCAAGTTACTATGTTAAAAGAGTGCTGGCAGTCGTCCAAGTTATTATGGTAAAAGAGTGTTAATACTCGTCCAAGTTATTATGGTAAAAGAGTGTTAGTACTCGTCCAAGTTACTATGGTAAAAGAGTGTTAGTAATCGTCCAAGTTACTACGGTAAAAGAGTGTTAGTACTCGTCCAAGTTACTATGGTAAAAGAGTGTTGGTAATCGTCCAAGTTACTATGTTAAAAGAGTGCTGGCAGTCGTCCGAGTTATTATGGTAAAAGAGTGTTAGTACTCGTCCAAGTTATTATGGTAAAAGAGTGTTAGTACTCGTCCAAGTTACTATGGTAAAAGAGTGTTAGTAATCGTCCAAGTTACTACGGTAAAAGAGTGTTGGTAATCGTCCAAGTTACTATGTTAAAAGAGTGCTGGCAGTCGTCCAAGTTATTATGGTAAAAGGGTGTTAGTACTCGTCCAAGTTATTATGGTAAAAGAGTGTTAGTACTCGTCCAAGTTACTATGGTAAAAGAGTGTTAGTACTCGTCCAAGTTACTATGGTAAAAGAGTGTTAGTAATCGTCCAAGTTACTATGTTAAAAGAGTGCTGGCAGTCGTCCAAGTTATTATGGTAAAAGAGTGTTAGTAATCGTCCAAGTTACTATGTTAAAAGAGTGCTGGCAGTCGTCCAAGTTACTATGGTAAAAGAGTGTTAGTAATCGTCCAAGTTACTATGTTAAAAGAGTGCTGGCAGTCGTCCAAGTTATTATGGTAAAAGAGTGTTAGTACTCGTCCAAGTTATTATGGTAAAAGAGTGTTAGTACTCGTCCAAGTTACTATGGTAAAAGAGTGTTAGTAATCGTCCAAGTTACTACGGTAAAAGAGTGTTAGTAATCGTCCAAGTTACTATGGTAAAAGAGTGTTGGTAATCGTCCAAGTTACTATGTTAAAAGAGTGCTGGCAGTCGTCCAAGTTATTATGGTAAAAGAGTGTTAGTACTCGTCCAAGTTATTATGGTAAAAGAGTGTTAGTACTCGTCCAAGTTACTATGGTAAAAGAGTGTTAGTAATCGTCCAAGTTACTACGGTAAAAGAGTGTTAGTAATCGTCCAAGTTACTATGGTAAAAGAGTGTTGGTAATCGTCCAAGTTACTATGTTAAAAGAGTGCTGGCAGTCGTCCAAGTTATTATGGTAAAAGAGTGTTAGTACTCGTCCAAGTTATTATGGTAAAAGAGTGTTAGTACTCGTCCAAGTTACTATGGTAAAAGAGTGTTAGTAATCGTCCAAGTTACTACGGTAAAAGAGTGTTAGTACTCGTCCAAGTTACTATGGTAAAAGAGTGTTGGTAATCGTCCAAGTTACTATGTTAAAAGAGTGCTGGCAGTCGTCCAAGTTATTATGGTAAAAGAGTTAGTACTCGTCCAAGTTATTATGGTAAAAGAGTGTTGGTAATCGTCCAAGTTACTATGTTAAAAGAGTGCTGGCAGTCGTCCAAGTTATTATGGTAAAAGAGTGTTAGTAATCGTCCAAGTTACTATGGTAAAAGAGTGTTGGTAATCGTCCAAGTTACTATGTTAAAAGAGTGCTGGCAGTCGTCCAAGTTATTATGGTAAAAGAGTGTTAATACTCGTCCAAGTTATTATGGTAAAAGAGTGTTAGTACTCGTCCAAGTTACTATGGTAAAAGAGTGTTAGTAATCGTCCAAGTTACTACGGTAAAAGAGTGTTAGTACTCGTCCAAGTTACTATGGTAAAAGAGTGTTGGTAATCGTCCAAGTTACTATGTTAAAAGAGTGCTGGCAGTCGTCCGAGTTATTATGGTAAAAGAGTGTTAGTACTCGTCCAAGTTATTATGGTAAAAGAGTGTTAGTACTCGTCCAAGTTACTATGGTAAAAGAGTGTTAGTAATCGTCCAAGTTACTACGGTAAAAGAGTGTTGGTAATCGTCCAAGTTACTATGTTAAAAGAGTGCTGGCAGTCGTCCAAGTTATTATGGTAAAAGGGTGTTAGTACTCGTCCAAGTTATTATGGTAAAAGAGTGTTAGTACTCGTCCAAGTTACTATGGTAAAAGAGTGTTAGTACTCGTCCAAGTTACTATGGTAAAAGAGTGTTAGTAATCGTCCAAGTTACTATGTTAAAAGAGTGCTGGCAGTCGTCCAAGTTATTATGGTAAAAGAGTGTTAGTAATCGTCCAAGTTACTATGTTAAAAGAGTGCTGGCAGTCGTCCAAGTTACTATGGTAAAAGAGTGTTAGTAATCGTCCAAGTTACTATGTTAAAAGAGTGCTGGCAGTCGTCCAAGTTATTATGGTAAAAGAGTGTTAGTACTCGTCCAAGTTATTATGGTAAAAGAGTGTTAGTACTCGTCCAAGTTACTATGGTAAAAGAGTGTTAGTAATCGTCCAAGTTACTACGGTAAAAGAGTGTTAGTAATCGTCCAAGTTACTATGGTAAAAGAGTGTTGGTAATCGTCCAAGTTACTATGTTAAAAGAGTGCTGGCAGTCGTCCAAGTTATTATGGTAAAAGAGTGTTAGTACTCGTCCAAGTTATTATGGTAAAAGAGTGTTAGTACTCGTCCAAGTTACTATGGTAAAAGAGTGTTAGTAATCGTCCAAGTTACTACGGTAAAAGAGTGTTAGTACTCGTCCAAGTTACTATGGTAAAAGAGTGTTGGTAATCGTCCAAGTTACTATGTTAAAAGAGTGCTGGCAGTCGTCCAAGTTATTATGGTAAAAGAGTTAGTACTCGTCCAAGTTATTATGGTAAAAGAGTGTTGGTAATCGTCCAAGTTACTATGTTAAAAGAGTGCTGGCAGTCGTCCAAGTTATTATGGTAAAAGAGTGTTAGTAATCGTCCAAGTTACTATGGTAAAAGAGTGTTGGTAATCGTCCAAGTTACTATGTTAAAAGAGTGCTGGCAGTCGTCCAAGTTATTATGGTAAAAGAGTGTTAATACTCGTCCAAGTTATTATGGTAAAAGAGTGTTAGTACTCGTCCAAGTTACTATGGTAAAAGAGTGTTAGTAATCGTCCAAGTTACTACGGTAAAAGAGTGTTAGTACTCGTCCAAGTTACTATGGTAAAAGAGTGTTGGTAATCGTCCAAGTTACTATGTTAAAAGAGTGCTGGCAGTCGTCCGAGTTATTATGGTAAAAGAGTGTTAGTACTCGTCCAAGTTATTATGGTAAAAGAGTGTTAGTACTCGTCCAAGTTACTATGGTAAAAGAGTGTTAGTAATCGTCCAAGTTACTACGGTAAAAGAGTGTTGGTAATCGTCCAAGTTACTATGTTAAAAGAGTGCTGGCAGTCGTCCAAGTTATTATGGTAAAAGGGTGTTAGTACTCGTCCAAGTTATTATGGTAAAAGAGTGTTAGTACTCGTCCAAGTTACTATGGTAAAAGAGTGTTAGTACTCGTCCAAGTTACTATGGTAAAAGAGTGTTAGTAATCGTCCAAGTTACTATGTTAAAAGAGTGCTGGCAGTCGTCCAAGTTATTATGGTAAAAGAGTGTTAGTAATCGTCCAAGTTACTATGGTAAAAGAGTGTTAGTACTCGTCCAAGTTACTATGGTAAAAGAGTGTTAGTAATCGTCCAAGTTACTATGTTAAAAGAGTGCTGGCAGTCGTCCAAGTTATTATGGTAAAAGAGTGTTAGTAATCGTCCAAGTTACTATGTTAAAAGAGTGCTGGCAGTCGTCCAAGTTACTATGGTAAAAGAGTGTTAGTAATCGTCCAAGTTACTATGTTAAAAGAGTGTTAGTAATCGTCCAAGTTACTACGGTAAAAGAGTGTTAGTAATCGTCCAAGTTATTATGGTAAAAGAGTGTTAGTAATCGTCCAAGTTACTATGGTAAAAGAGTGTTAGTAATCGTCCAAGTTACTACGGTAAAAGAGTGTTAGTAATCGTCCAAGTTACTATGGTAAAAGAGTGTTGGTAATCGTCCAAGTTACTATGTTAAAAGAGTGCTGGCAGTCGTCCAAGTTATTATGGTAAAAGAGTGTTAGTACTCGTCCAAGTTATTATGGTAAAAGAGTGTTAGTACTCGTCCAAGTTACTATGGTAAAAGAGTGTTAGTAATCGTCCAAGTTACTACGGTAAAAGAGTGTTAGTACTCGTCCAAGTTACTATGGTAAAAGAGTGTTGGTAATCGTCCAAGTTACTATGTTAAAAGAGTGCTGGCAGTCGTCCAAGTTATTATGGTAAAAGAGTTAGTACTCGTCCAAGTTATTATGGTAAAAGAGTGTTGGTAATCGTCCAAGTTACTATGTTAAAAGAGTGCTGGCAGTCGTCCAAGTTATTATGGTAAAAGAGTGTTAGTAATCGTCCAAGTTACTATGGTAAAAGAGTGTTGGTAATCGTCCAAGTTACTATGTTAAAAGAGTGCTGGCAGTCGTCCAAGTTATTATGGTAAAAGAGTGTTAATACTCGTCCAAGTTATTATGGTAAAAGAGTGTTAGTACTCGTCCAAGTTACTATGGTAAAAGAGTGTTAGTAATCGTCCAAGTTACTACGGTAAAAGAGTGTTAGTACTCGTCCAAGTTACTATGGTAAAAGAGTGTTGGTAATCGTCCAAGTTACTATGTTAAAAGAGTGCTGGCAGTCGTCCGAGTTATTATGGTAAAAGAGTGTTAGTACTCGTCCAAGTTATTATGGTAAAAGAGTGTTAGTACTCGTCCAAGTTACTATGGTAAAAGAGTGTTAGTAATCGTCCAAGTTACTACGGTAAAAGAGTGTTGGTAATCGTCCAAGTTACTATGTTAAAAGAGTGCTGGCAGTCGTCCAAGTTATTATGGTAAAAGGGTGTTAGTACTCGTCCAAGTTATTATGGTAAAAGAGTGTTAGTACTCGTCCAAGTTACTATGGTAAAAGAGTGTTAGTACTCGTCCAAGTTACTATGGTAAAAGAGTGTTAGTAATCGTCCAAGTTACTATGTTAAAAGAGTGCTGGCAGTCGTCCAAGTTATTATGGTAAAAGAGTGTTAGTAATCGTCCAAGTTACTATGTTAAAAGAGTGCTGGCAGTCGTCCAAGTTACTATGGTAAAAGAGTGTTAGTAATCGTCCAAGTTACTATGTTAAAAGAGTGCTGGCAGTCGTCCAAGTTACTACGTAAAAGAGTGTTAGTACTCGTCCAAGTTATTATGGTAAAAGAGTGTTAGTACTCGTCCAAGTTACTATGGTAAAAGAGTGTTAGTAATCGTCCAAGTTACTATGTTAAAAGAGTGCTGGCAGTCGTCCAAGTTATTATGGTAAAAGAGTGTTAGTACTCGTCCAAGTTATTATGGTAAAAGAGTGTTAGTACTCGTCCAAGTTACTATGGTAAAAGAGTGTTAGTACTCGTCCAAGTTACTATGGTAAAAGAGTGTTAGTAATCGTCCAAGTTACTATGTTAAAAGAGTGCTGGCAGTCGTCCAAGTTATTATGGTAAAAGAGTGTTAGTAATCGTCCAAGTTACTATGTTAAAAGAGTGCTGGCAGTCGTCCAAGTTACTATGGTAAAAGAGTGTTAGTAATCGTCCAAGTTACTATGTTAAAAGAGTGCTGGCAGTCGTCCAAGTTACTACGTAAAAGAGTGTTAGTACTCGTCCAAGTTATTATGGTAAAAGAGTGTTAGTACTCGTCCAAGTTACTATGGTAAGAGTGTTGGTAATCGTCCGAGTTACAAGCATAATTATGTTGTGACTAATCTAAATAAGATATACAATGAGTGGCTTCAGTTGCTATTACCTACGCACACTGGTGAACAGTAAGTGAAATAACAACCGAATCACGCATTTTAAATTACTGCAAATTAACGTTGTGCGACATGTTTGATTACTTAGTACTACGGCACTGGTAGTAGTAGTTAGTATGCGGTATAATTTACGGAAATAAATAGAACCACACTGAAGACGATTTTTCTAGATCTGGAAAATTCTAGATAGTATAGAGGCTACTATTCATAGCTCATACTATTGTGGCGTATTACAAGTACATCGCACGCGTCTTGTAAGAAGTGTGTGGGTGTGTCGCGGGACTGAATGCGGTCCAGAAACATCCTGGTAGGAAAAAACCTACACACCCATATGAGCACCATGCGTTACTGAGTGAGTGCGACAGTAAATTATCACGTCACGCCTCGACAATGGTTGACAGGACACTCGTCTATTTTTAGCGCCACTCAATTATTTCAACAGTGACCGTCTTTATAACGACCATGTGTAGAAAGTTAAAGTAGGCCTATACATCACAAATCAACAGCCACACAATAGATCCTGCTCTACTGTTCTTTGTGAAGATGCAGATAGAAGACATTTCATATTGTTCTCAAACATCTGTGTCAGTTGTGTACATTTACAATAACATTTGTTTATTACCTACACCTGTTTCAACGGGCAGTCGCCCAATACCAAGCATGTTTACTACATTCCTCACTGAAGTGCACCATGCATGTTACTTACTGCCAGTAAGATTTGACTTTTAGTACCCGATGATGGATATGACGCTAAAACACTCATGGTTGGTTGCCAGAGTAGTTACGAAGTGCTTTTCGTTGTTGTTTATTGAACAGACTCACAATAAAGATGGTTTGCGAACATCATCAGGAAGTCTTCCTTGTTCATGTTCGTCCAACTTCATTGTTCGTGGTCACGACTCGATCCATTTACACCATGGGCGGTCCAGAGACTCCAGACCATTTTACAGGGTGCCCGTTTACCGGAAAAATACCAGGGGCCGGTTTCATGAAGAGGCTAAAGCGAGCATAGGAGTTTACGCAAACACGTGACCTTAAGTAATTGCGTACCTTTAAGTACGCTTTATGAAACCTGCCCCAGGTGACAGGGGTACCATTATCCAAGTGTTTACAACGTATGAGCACGCTTGCATATGCGCGCACCTGTTCCAATTGAGATTCTATCAAGACGATGCATATGTTCAACAGGCCTTATATTTATGATTGAAGTTCCCAATGTGTGTCTGTAAGATATACGACTTTTGGTATACGACGATAGATATACACCACGCACGGACGCACGCACAAAACACATCCGCCAATGATTAATCGCCAGGGTTATTACAAGTCTTAACAGCAGGGGTAGGGCTACCGTGGCGCCATCTAGCGGTAGTCGTCTGAGGAAGACCGCTAAAACCAATCGAAACGTCACAATAAAAGGTAGTGACTGTTAAATAAGTAAAAAATATAACTAATTATGGTAGCAAGTAAATAAGTAAGCCTATATATTCTTCTCGTTGTACACGCATGTTCTTAAAAACAGTTAAATATGGCAATTTAGCTCGGAATGAACTTGTGGTCCTGTCCTAAATAATCGTGTAATTACCCTGGAGATCAATTATCTTACCATGGCGATCAATAATCTTATCGTTTTACCTGCAAATATTTTAATGCCCTATGTATCTAGTGCTCCCACAACAAATTTTGAGGTGACAGAAATTGTGTAATTTGCGTGTTACCGTTTTCTTGTTGCCCCTGCTATCATGTTAAAATAAAATAATAAAGTTGGTATCTTATCGTTTTATCTGCATTTGTTTTAATACCCTCCATCTCCACAAACCACATTTGAGTTGTTATACTCATAATTTTCAAAACTCAACCAACGCACACATCCACTGACAGGAGGCCTGGGGCGGGGACTAACACACCAACTCCACCCACACATCCACTGACAGGAAGCTTGGGCAGGGACTAACAGGCCAACTCCACCTATCAGGGGGCCTGGGGTGGGGACTAACAGACCAACTCCATCCACTGACAGGGGGCCTGGGGTGGGGACTAACAAACCAACTCCATCCACTGACAGGAAGCTTGGGGCAGGGCCTAACAGGCCAACTCCATCCACACATCCACTGTCAGGTGGCCTGAGGCGGGGACTAACAGACCAACTCCATCCACTGACAGGAAGCTTGGGGCAGGGACTAACAGGCCAACTCCACCCACACATCCACTGACAGGAAGCTTGGGGCAGGGACTAACAGGCCAACTCCACCCACACATCCACTGACAGGGGGCCTGCGGTGGGGATAAAAACAGACCAACTCCATCCACTGACAGGAAGCCTGGGGCAGGGACTAACAGACCAACTCCATCCAATGACAGGGGGCCTGTGGTGGGGACTAACAGACAAACTCCACCCACACATCCACTGACACGAGGCCTGGGTTGGGGACTAACGCACCAACTCCATCCACTCATCCACTGACAGGAGGCCCGGGGGTGGGGACTAGTAGGCCAACCCCATCCACTGACAGGCCAACTCCACCCACATCACATCATATCTGCTGTCACGTAGACAGGAGCCATGTAAACTGAATATTTACCATAACCATCAGACTTACAAATATTTACAGTCCCACCAAACTACAAATGCTATTTTTCTAGGTCTAAATTGTACTTTTTCTAGGTGATGGACAGAAAGCACCAACAGGACTACTCATGTATCACAATAGTGATTTTATACATGGCAAGTAAGAAACATATGTTCCATCACAATGTGCAGTTTTATGGCACAGTTTTCCCATCATGACTTGTCAATCGTGATATTTGTTACCGCGTATTGTATATGTTATGTCTTGTCACTTGTTTTGTTACACGAGCCATATTATACCCAGCTGATGCCATTCAATGAGACTTATGCCTACATCTCTGACAAACGCATAAAGTAATATTCATTGGTACCTGTTAACCGAGAGAGAACGACTCTCTGTAAGGTACGAGTGAGAACAAGTGTGTTGCAAGTCTGCCATATCTTGTCAGCCAACACTAATATGTAAAATACCTAAGTGACTATTTCCTTTCTATCAACATGTCCAATTATTTCATTAACTAACTGGTATAAATTATTGGAAGGGCTGCCCTGTCTCATACCTTGTTTCTGTGGAATAAGTTATCTTCAGACTCCTTGCTATCAGTGTCAAGTATCCTGTGTTGAATGCTGAGAACGATCAGAGAACAGTCATAATTGATAAGGGGTGGGTTCTGTTTAAAGTGCACATGATTGATGGGTGGCTCAGATGTAAGTGCTGGAGATTTAATAGTGGGTCACTTTAAGCAGAATGTGGTAAGGGTGGGCCACGTTTCAGTGCACAGGATTTTTGGATGGGTTGGATTTTAAATTAAAGTGGTGTATCGCCCTTGTAAATAATGACTGCTTCCCAGTTATAGTTTGAAATAACTGATGAATACGATCGCATTGTCAGAGGTGAGTATTGTCGGGAGAGCTAACCCTGTGAGGTCACTCATCAACTAAGACACATCAGGAGGAACGGTGTCAATGCCGGACTTTCTCTTGAGCATCTGTACAATTTTGTCCTCCATCGACCAGCGCTCGGCGATCTACGGCACAGAAGGACCAGACATCAGTTGGATATTACATTATAGATCTATTTGTTTGATTTGATTTTAGAGTACTGAACTGGAGCACAGAAACAAAGGTTTATACATTGATCTTAGTGCTTACAGTCACCTTGACTGTTCCATTAACTGGAACGACACTCTCAAGCCAGGGGTGATAATTGCATGAACAAGAATCTCGCTGAATCAGCAATATTTCGACCCACTGGTGGTCTGGAGCGCAGGAATTAATAAACACAGTCAGTTAAAAATCCTATCAGCTTTTGTCAAAATCGTCTATTTAAAGAAATTGGGTGACTTGCAAAAATGGATATCTATAGCTTTGATAGGACATGTGTAAAAAAAACTTGCCACTTTTTGCTTTGTTTAGTTAGACTAAAACACATTGAATTACATTCAAAATAAACATACCGTATTCGTTCTAATTAGCGTACAGTACGCTTGAAAAATATTTGAGACGCTAACACCTTATATCAAAAAATCGTCCCTAGTAAGCGTACACCCAAATGAGCCTAATTTAAATAAACACAACGTCATTGCCAGCCGAGCTGGTCACTTGGTGACTTGGATAATGCAAGAGGAGACTTAACTGCACCTGGCTAATTCCACCCGTCGAACAAACGATTACTGTATAAGCAGCGGTGTCCTACACAAGCAACGCAATCCACTGTAAGTAATTAAATTGTACGTTATCTGAAATTTGTAATCACCGATGTCTACGTTAAAACTCGAAGTCGCAAACCTACCCGTATGTACAGCTTCATCTGGTGGATGTGGCTAACGTGATTTCCATATTCATGTGCGATCAAGAGGATACAAGAACGCTGCAGTCTCCAGATATGTGAGAACAAATGTTATGTAAAAAGATCATCAAATGTCGCAGTAATTTGATATTGAGGGAGAGGACATTGCATTACGGATTCCCGACATCGCAAAAATGGGGGTGTACGCTAATTAGGGCATGTACGCTAATTAGGTCGAATACGGTATATGTATATGTATATATAGAAGCATGCAGCCATACATGCCGTGAATACCTAGAATCTATACAATCATCTTACAAACATGTTGAAGGAAAATGCATAAAGTTATAAAAACTTAATACTTTGCATTCCCTATTTATAATTAACAATCTTATTTCTTATATTAAATAAATACAGTTCACTAGATTTACAGTTTTGCAAATTTGACATATATGTTGCTAAGTATACTGGACATTCCACTAAAGTACACATCAATGTACACATCAATGTGTGCACATACAATATGTGAACAAAACTAAATAGATTATTGGCATTAACAGAAGCTTACATATTTTGTAGAATTCTTTTATAATGATTTTTAATATTTGCAGTTGTGGGTGTAATTGATTCCATGACTTAGGACCCTTAATACTGATAAAGCGGCTTTATGTGATGTTCTACTATATTTATATATAGTCATTATTTTTATTGGGTGTATTATGATTGTGACTATCACATACTTTCTTTAAGACAATAGTTGATTGGGAAGAATATTGTTGTTAACCCTAAACATGAACACGATACACACACAGTGAAAAACTGGTCCTGTATTTGACAAGTACCCTTCATGTTTACAGAATCGCATAGCCTTTTTCTATAGCATAAGGAGAGGCTGTAATTTTTGTGTACAGATTTAATTCAGGCAGCAGGCCCTTAACATAAATACCAGTAGTGGCCTGTAACTGTAGCTATAGAACCTACGAGTTGTAACCAGTGGGCTGCAAATGAATACTTACAAGTAGCTCTACTTCTAGCTAACAGAGAGACCCACTAAGAGTAGCCTTGCATACACACTATTACAAAGAATCAAACGAACCTTACCACTTTTAGTTTACACATATTTCTGAGGTGGCCATGGTCATAATGTTGTGCTACATTTTAACATTCAGTGATGTCCTTGTTGCAATATAACTGTTGGTAATTGTCTCAACTTACTGATGCCCTTATATTAAATCTTATCTGTTTATGTATAATTCTTATCTATTTTACATTATACCTACTTACTACTTAAATCAATGTAATATGAACTCACATTGCACGTGAGGCAGTTTATGGCTAGCATTTCACTTCACCAACTTTGGTCACAGTTGATACCTTTTAATCTGCCTTCCATGGCACATGAGAACTGGAAATACCTTAAGCAATAATTTAACAGATTTGCAATAAAAGTAGTACAGTTGATAGGATGATAACCATGCATTTTACGTATGCCTTCATTGCCTTGACAGGACAGTCTATTGTTTGTTCATGTTGACAGAAATACCCAGTGCATGTACTAACTTTACAATCTGACTGTCATTGCATCGTAATAAAATTAACAAATATTGTGTGTGAACGACATCACATTTTGATTTATTTTAGTATAACTTGGAGTCCATAAAGATCCATAATCTAACTAATTAAACTATTGTAACCTTACTTATATTACTGATAGCATTATTTCACATGTACTCATTGATTATTTAAGTGTGAAACAATGTTTCTAGATGCTTACCACTTCCCAGAGAAGTTGAGATGGTGTTCGATTGAACGGGTATGCCAGAGAGTAAAGTGAACAGCGCTTTGAGCAGCCAAAGGACTGGATACTGCGCTACATAAGAAATTAACTTTTTTACACAAAAAGATGAAAATAACTAAGCAACAAGGTGGCATGGGGGAGGGGAGGTGATGAATTGGCAATTCCTCAAGGAATATAAATGGAGATATGGAAGAATGTGAAGGAAGAACAAGTTATTTTGTTATGGGTAACAATGGCTAGGAAAGGAATAAATACTATTAAAATAGTCCCATGAAATATGTTTACCTGGTCCCAGATATCTGGTCCTAACATGCTGGAGGAGTGTCTGGTTCTCACCACAGGGGGTGTTCCTTCTACAACATATTACCCAGCATGCACCATATTAGTGATATTACCCAGCATGCAGCGTATTAATGATATTACCCAGCATGCAAATGTACCAACACAGTAACTCTTATCATCCAACATGTTACACAGCATACAGCTTCAAATGACTGCATCTTACTATTTTATGCATGTTAAGGTGGTTTCTGTTGTCCTGACACATTAGTCTATTTGTATGGTGCCCACAATAACTAATAAGAATGTTGAAAGGTATCCTCCCAGAACAGTTCTATCATCATACTGCACAAAAAAGGTAAGTTCTCATATCGCGTGTTATCCAGTTCTTAGGATTAGATATTACAAAATATAAATTTTCACACAAATTAAGATGCCATCTCGACAGCCATCTTGCACAACACAATGTTTGAGAGACTAAGGCAGCACATTTATAACAGACGGACTCTTAATGATTCAAAGACTTCCTTGCAGGGGCTTAGCCAGAGACACGTCTGTTACACATTTGCCTGTGTTCGAGACTGGCAAATGACTGGCCAAGACAGGTAATATTACAACTGATTCGACCTTTGGAATTTAGAGGGGGCCAGCTGGCCACTAGATTAATAATTCCAAGAATAGGGGCCCACATTAATGACTATCATTGGCACAACTGGTAGAGAAACAAATATAATGGATCAGTATTAATTAAATAAATGGCTCAAATGACACTGGTTTGTCAGTGAAAAAACTAAACTGGCCAATAATGGCTGTGATTAATGTGAATGCCTTCCATGCAAACTGTTCACATGCTAAAAGGAACACTTATGATTAATTCCAAGACTGGCAAGAAAGTATTTCTGGCTAAGGGCCTGCTTCCATGTCCACTTGCCGTCCGAGGTTTCTGCACTCAATAACAATCTTGTTGGATGTCATTAAAATATTGAGACGTACCTCCAGACAACATACTCAGCGTCTCCACAACCACCGGTCTGAGGCTCATGTTGCCCTGAGTCAACATCGACTCAAGTAGAGGCGCTCCACCGAGTTTACAAAACAGCTGGTTGAGGCGGCGCTCATGACGGAACAACTCTTGAGCCAGCAGAAGACCTGATGGGGCAAGGCAACAAGAGAGTACAGTGACAACGCATATGCAAAGTGGTTGTGTGATTAGCAAACTGTTTGTGAAACAGTCATTTTACCAGGTTACATCCATGCACCCATGGAGCCACAAACCATTCACATTGCCGCCATCTGGTGGGTGGACCAACATACAACTGTGAGGTAAGAAAAAGGCCCTCCATAAAGGCTAGTATCGCAAAAACATGTAACTAAATGACTCTAAATAACTGTTGTTGTGTTTTGGTAAATACTTCACCAGTTGGTAAATCAGAGGTCCAAGGAAGCAATTTACATAGTGGTAATGAAACAGCTGGAGAAAAGTGCCCAGGACAGAGGACTCTGGAGAGCTGTTGTCGACGGCCTATGCCTCAGGAGGGACGATGGGCATAAGTAAGCCCACCATATTATTTGTAAAGATATCTTGAGTTTTTACAGAAGTTAGTTCAGAAGATTTTAAAGTGAATGGGAGTAACACGCCTAGATTTTAGATCATTTACACAGAAAGCACACTGGACTACCAGGTAGGTTGAGTTAAGTCTCAGGAACAAGCAGCTGTTTTTAGATGATCTGAGCAGTGCTACTGACCCATTCTCTGGAGGTCTTCGTCATGGTCATTCACACGTAGGAAGTCAACAAGCTTGTGAACGACACCCTTCTCAGACAACAGCATGTGCACCTGGCCAAAATGGTGTCATCATCAGACATTTCATGTTTTCAAACCTAGAAATAATCGCCAGTATACAAGAATCCATCAATATATGCTGTACATAGACTCCTGTTAGGAATCATCTGTATACCACACATTGCCTGCTTGGTACCTCTAACAGAAACATGTGTGAACGGGAGTCCAGAACAAGTTACATATTTACCCCTCTATTTTACCAGATTTCAATACGTTTTATTCAAACAAGTCTCTTCTGAAAGACACAGGCTGTTGGGAGAATGAACCATCCTCCTAGTTTACAAATTGCAGTAGGTAAATTTGAAGCTCATCTTGACTGACAGCCAGGAGCTAGGGATTCTACTGCTGAACTAACATGCTCCCCACATGGTATACAAGCTCCACTCACCTGACTGTGCACGGCAAGTTGATAGAGCAGGCACAGCATCTCTATCTTGACACTTCTGTCTTTGCTGAACAGTTCGTGTAGCATTGCCTTGCCACAAATGTCAACTAGTCTGGTGTGACATTGCCCTACAGGAGACTGACTGGGATTAAACAGAGCCTTCCAGCCCTGCGACGACCCATGCCGCATCACTGATGGTGGTGACAGCTGCCGCTTGACTGCACCTCACAAAGTGCCATTGTTTCATTTGTCATAGTTAGTAATAACATACGCTTAGTGTGAACTATATACTTGTCAATTATCCTGTGAAATCCAGGTGACTCCCAGTTTTTTGGTGTATATGATGATCTCCCGGGTACAGGCACAAATCTCCCGGATTTTCTCTGAAAATCTCAACAGCACTCTCCCATCTTCGAGACAGTGTGACACCACGGAAGACATGCTGAACCGCTTAATTTCCAGTGAAAAATCTCCAACATCACCCTCCTCCATCTTCGAGACGGAGAACTGGTGAAAAATCTCCAACAGAACCCCCCTGTCTTCTGGTGTCAAGATCCGAGATAGCTCGACGAGACAGCACGGGAAGCGTGCTGAACCGCTAATGAATCTCCCGGATTTCACAAAAAGAGTTGGCAGGTATAAAATTAGGAAATTATTGTTGAACTCATGTAACTCGTTTGGGTCAAGATTTACAGTTTGATTATTGTATTTGTTTTATTGAATCTCATGGGGAATTGTTAATGGATATATTATTACAAGGTGTTACTGTATGTGTGTGCATGCGTTGCGTCATGCATGCATGTGTGCATGTACAATCAATGTGGCCGCAATGTAATATTGTAGAAACCTTTCAAAAGTTTCATAGTAGATGATCTAACAATCTAAACAGAATGATCCAATTACCATATAGCAAACATGCAAGTCTATGCATTTCATTAGTGACAAACTAATTTCATGATTTAGCTGACAATCTATTTGAAACAATTGTGCGTGCATAGACTCACCACTAGGGCCCGGCTGACTGTCTGTCTTTTCCACCGACAACCTACGTGGCGATCTTCCACCAGCATGCAGCTTGTTATAGCCGAGACACTTTGGTGCACTAACTGGACATCGCTTGTGCCCTTTTGTTTCATGCGTTTTCTTGTCTTGTGCAACATTACCAATTAAATGCTGCTTCCCAACGGCAGGTGTTGGCAATTTATCTCTCTTGATATGCGTTATTGACCTATTCTTCTTTACTTTGTCATGTCTTGGTGAAGTTTCCTTCTTCTCTTCACGCTGCTTTGGACCTCCCCTCTTCTCCATATTCTGTATCAGGAACATTTCTTTCTTGTCAACAATCCGCTTTGAAAACACTTCCTTCTGTTCCACCGTTTGCTCTGCAAACACCTCTGTCTTTTCCATATGGTCTTCTGGATATACATCATTTTCCACCCAAATTAGCTTCAGCAACATTTCTTTTTTTCCCTCATATTGTTTTTGTAACATTTCGTTTGTTTCCACATTATCCCTTGTGGATGTTTCCTTCCGTTCTGTTCTTTGCCTCAGAAATACCTCTTCATTTGCGATAACATCCTTCAGAAACACATCCTCCTTTTCTGTATTTCCCCCCGGAATCAGGTCCTTCTTTCCAACATCTTGATTGGGAAATGCTGCCATCAGTTCACCATTTTGCTTTCGCAGGAAATGTTGCACTTGCACCTGCCGCATTAACTTTGGTGCGGATGATGGCCGACGGACCTTGTGACCGCTCCAGGGTCTGCCAGAGGGACGACTATCAGGTGTTGACCAGCTACAAGTCTCCCAGCCAGTGGGATGGTGGCCTGACGTAGCCTTCTTGCCAGATGATGGCCTAATGCTCGTCCTCCCTAATGATGATGTTGACTTCCCAGAGGAAGGGTGAACTCGGATGACTGACGCGCTCTGACAACGTTCCTTCGTCTTCCTAGCAAACTGGTCGTAGTCTGTAGATACGAATGTCTTGGACTCTAACAGTGCTCTCCAGGCATCGTCATTTCTGTCGTAGTTCTGTCTTGATTGACAAATACCTTGAGCTTGTTTGTCCTGAGAAACTGTAGCAGATGTCTTCTTACCTTCCGACCCATCGTTCTGAATGTGGTCTGTGTTTACTGCAATGTTCGCCGGACTGTCATTGATGTTATGTGAGAAGGGACTGTCTATGGAGTCCTTAAGAGGGTCACAGATTTCTATGTGGACTTCATTGATATCGCTGCCTTCGACTGCTACACCTCTTGTGTCCCTCTGTGGTTCACTGATGTGACGATCACCTTTAGGGCATTCTTCTGCATCTTTCTTGTCTTCTGTGTTGTTCCGCTTCCTCTCTTCACCTTCCTTCATCTCTGTACCTTTCACTTCTCCATTTATTGTAGGCATCCCTTTCAGTGGCTCTTTCTTAGACTCACCATTTTCTTTCAGTTGCTCCTTATTTGCTCCTGCATCTGTTTGCGGAGTGCTTATCCTGTTAGAGGCAAAACAATGGTAACACAATTAGTTACCTTTTATCCTGTGTAATTTGGGTTAAATGGCAATGAAATTTAAAAAGAGACATATGAACCAACAAGTGCAGTTAACAATGTTGAGGAGGCCAACTTTGAACTACTGAATCTAAATTTTCATGACAAAATTAGTGGAAATCTAACTGAATTTCAGATTAATTTTAAGTCCAACTATATAGGAAAAACCTTTCTTGTTTGAGAATTGGGACACAATTAATTTACTAAACTACTTGAGCAGTTTTTATGACATGTATAGTCAAACTTCTGTTATATGACAAAAACTAATGACAAGACAATTATTTCCATAATTTGCATTTTATAAAAATTATCTGAGAATATGTCTAGAAAGGATAACAGCACACATATGACTTGATGAAAGGATATTTCCATAAATTAATAAGGAAGCAGTTTTCATTTTGGAAAGCAGAAGTAATTCACCTTCTGTTTGAGATCCACAGAGAACAGACAAGCATCTTTCATCTGTGCAAGTCAAATCTAATTTCACAATGCATGATGAAGTGATTAAACTGACTTTAGTAAGTAAAGTATGGTGTCAGGTGGCATTGGTCCTTGAGATAAAATTGTGTTATCTGTGTGCACAACAGTGAAACGGACGTACTTTTCTTCGGGGGCTGCACTTTGTTGCCCTGTCAGGTCATCAAGTGGCTGGATCATGTGACGAAGGATGTCTAGTACTGCCCTCTGCAACAGTAAAAAAGTAAAGATAAGTTCTTATATAGCACTGTATCCAGTCCTTCGAACTGCTCAAAGTGCTTTACACTTTATTCCCTGGCAGGCATGTTCAATCGAACACCATCTCAACTTCTCTGGGAAGCATTCATTCATGCTACAATTAATGTGTGAAGGCTATTCGTACACAAATATCCACCACTGTCTATAGCCAGGTACTCATTTATACAGATGAGTGAACTGGAAAAAACGTAGAGTGAATGAACATGCCCAACGTTCCGATGCTCTAGCCACTGTGCCACTGCCATCTATATATAAATATGCTTGCTTTATGGCATTGTAAGTGCATCTGTTGACAGTATCCAAAGTCAACACCCCTCTTTCTATGACCATTTCTTCCCTTGCACCTTTCGCCTCTCATCTACCAATTGGTGATGTTTTGAAAAAACATTATTATAATTATTGTTACCAACATTTCTAAAGCGCCATATATCTGGGACCAGCCCGTTCGTAGGCGTGTACACACATTATAAAATGTATATGGAATAATTAGAAATATTTAAGAAATATATAATCCTGGTAAAAATAATATTACATTAAAAAGACTGTAGTAATTAACATGCATGACATAGGTTTGAAAATATTAAGATAACTACGTAAACAGTTATATGTTAAAATTAAGTAAAATATTACATTATATAATAATAATTAATTAATAAAACATGTTCATAAAAAGTGTCCTACAGCATTATTCTTTAGTAGAAGTAAGCCAGTTTAAATAGGTGAGTTTTAGGGAGTCTTATATCTGGTCAGACTGAAGAGAGTTAATTATACACGTTTTTGATATGCATCACTTTTCTAGACAGCATCTCCTACAACTAAGTGATCATCAATTCAGCCGATGGGGCACTGTACATGACCATCATTATTTACTTATATTTTTTATATGCTCTGCTTCTCAAGACAGCCTGCTTCCTACCAGAAATAACTGACTGGTGATCGTTTCTCAAGATGGTGCCAGGAAATGAGTAGTTTTTGCTCCGTAGGTAAACTAGTGATAATACATTACCATACACCGAAGTATTTATATCACTTTGTAAGCTCAATTCACAATTACTATCAGTACGGAAATGATTAGTTTATAATTTTGTGCTATATGACTATATATATTTATTGATAATTGAACTCACCTTGATAGTGCTGTCTGTGCATGCGAGCCAGGGGCTGACACTCTCTATTATGCCTGCCTCAAACAATGACACACGGATATCTCTCTGTAGTAACTTCACTTGCCTCAAGCCTTCATCCGAGCAGCCTATCTCATCCACGCCTGACTCTTGTGAAGAAGTCTTTTTATCGACATCATCACAGAAGCAGCAGTGCCCATACTTATGTTCGTAGTCACTGTTTGTTTCCAGCCCCAGCTGGTCCCTCAGCTCCTCACATATCTCTTCGTACATCGTCTCCGTTGTGCTTTTCAACAACTTCGAGGTCTTCTTCTTGATGTCATAACCTGAGTCTGTGACATCAGACTCTGTTACGTCACTGTCAGCTGTTTCTATGATGTCTAGTGTCCCAGTTCTTTCCACATCTGATTCATTTTCTGTGGCTGTGCACTGGATTGAAATGTCACACCGATTACTACCAGGCATCGATTTCTTTGCAGAGAGGCAGAGACACCTGGTGACATCGTCCGCTGAACACGACACCCACATGTGAATGACACCGAGAATGGCCAGGATCAAGTTCACCTGAAGAACAGAGAAAACTCTGCTGTTACGTTTGGTAGTTGTTGCTTTTGTGTGTGTGTGTGTGTGTGTGTGTGTGTGTGTGTGTGTGTGTGTGTGTGTGTGTGTGTGTGTGCGTGTATGCGCATATGTGTGTGTGTGTGTGTGTGCTTGTGTATGTCTGGTCTGTATCTGTCTGTGCATGTGTGTGTATGTAAGATTGTGTCTGTACTGTGTGTATTGCGTGTGAGTGTGTGTGTTGTGTGTGAGTGTGTGTGCATGTGTGCATGTGTACGTATGTGTGTTGCATGTGAGTTGTGAGTGCGTGTACGTGTATGCATATGTGCGTGTGTTTGTATGTATGCATGTGTGCATGTGTGCATGTGTGCATGTGTGCTTGTGTGCATGTGTGCATGTGTGTGTATATCTTAGGTGTACATACATTCGGCAAACCATTGTACTATAAATAAACTAATTCACACAGCGAAGTGAAGATTTCAATGAACAGCTATCACAGTACCAGATATGCTAGCACATCAATTAAACCACCAATACCTCTTCTAGTTCGAAGATACCCTTCAGATCGACTGATTCGTGTCGTTGCCTATTTTGTCGTGATTTTGCTGACATCCCGGCACCCACACCTAGTTTTGCTGCAGTGTTCTTGCGATACGCTTCCTTCACTGTCTGAATAAGCATAGTCCATCCAATGCTATGAATTAACTTCAGTGTGAATATGTGCAGCAAATCGATGACACAGGTGGCACCATGGGCTAACTGCAGCATGACTATGTTCTTGTTGATATGGGAACGAGTTCCTCTTCTGCAATAATTCAAACAACGTAATTTGATTCAATAAATATGACTATGTGAGGCATCAAATTCATGTGCGCAATGACACATTGATGAAACAAAGCTATGGGAGCAAATGACATGCAAACCACCAGACTTACAAACATGTATTCATTTCATACACAATAGAATTAGAATGATTGACGTTCACCAGCACAGATTATATACCTTTCGTAAAAAAATGAAGACTTATTTATTTGAAATTACATTCTCACCCTAACCTTTGGCGGTCCCTTGCTCTAATGATTACTCTTGCTTGTCCCTGTTAATGATTTTCCCCAGTGATTCTTGTATGTTGCACCTCTGAGCTCAGATTCCTGGGGATTTAGGCACTATAGAAGTTTGTCATTATCACAGCATAGCAAACAACTAAAGTTAATCTATTTACACTCGCTATAAGGATGTCATTTAAAGAACATTAAAAAGGCCAACATTTGAAATCCCCGTTTGGGCCAGCACAGTGTCATATACCTATGGATATAAGGCACATCAGATATAGGGAACAATTCGACAAACTCCCAACGAGTCCCTTATAATGGGATTTCAATCTATTCACTGTTACAACTCACATGCTTTCTGGTCGTTTTTGGAATCTCTTCCCCGCAACGAAGTGATCTATTTGGAGCTGTGTCATGATGCCGAGAATGACCACCAGGTGGCAGAGTGTGTTGATGTGGGCACTGTCGTTGTGTTTGCCCGGCTGTAGGTGCACCTTGGTGATGTTACCTTCTCTGTCCTTCTCCATCCTGGCTGCACAAAGGTACAGACAGAGACACATAGAGAGTGAACAACTGACCAACTTACTGCTAAACTCTTACTTTATTTATCTATAAATTGTATGTATGTATATATTATAATTATTATTAATCTATACACATTTTCTGATATATCTAACTAATGGTTAAGTAATAACACCCTGGTAGTTTTTTTTATTAATTTATTATTAAAAAATTTAGTTAAATGTTGTTATAAATATAATGTCATGATTTTATGAGTTCAATTTTGTGTAGCTCTTTGAGCATTTTATTGATTGGCAATGGCACTTTGCCAAAAAAATTGTGTTATTAATATTAACTAACATCTGATTATTTCACTGAATGAAGATTAAAAAAGTTATGTTTTTATATTTATAGATTTTTTAACCATACACGTACATATGATTTCAGTTCAGAGAAGGGCAAATGTGCATAATAAAATACAGTACAAGTCATAATTTGCACACCAATAACACAATGTTTTCCAAATGTTAAGGCCAGACACCCCTGGTGAAATGGTGTTTTTTTTACAAAAAATACTGAAAATGGTTTTCTGCCAGATTATTATACCTTTGTATGCATACTATCAATAAAGTTAACTTCTATGACAATTACATACCTCTAAGTGAGTTTTAATCATGGATCAAGCATGTCGATATCATGTAATGAAATCCATTATGCAATCTTTGACAGCCATTTTCTCAAAAAAAAATTTCTGCATTTGGAAACAGGATATCTCTTGGAATAATTATGCTATGTAAATAAAGTTTTCAGTGTTGCATTCAGCATATTCCACTGTGTGCAATGACCAGACACTTTTTTAAAATCATGAATAGTTTGAAAGATATAGCCATATTTGTTGCAAAAAAAAAGATTTTTTGTATTTTACAAAAAAATTATTTAAAAAATTTAAACACATTTCAAAAAATGCTCTGATCATTGCACAATAGACTCTGTAGAGAACATGGATTTGCAAGAATTATACCTATATATGGATTCAATAAAAAGTGGCAGCTTTTCCAAATTTGCCAATATTTGCTCAAAATGGCTGCCATTTTGTTTGTTACCATGGAAACAGGGGGTCTGGCTGAAAAAAGTTCAATATATATTTTACTCAGTAGGACCCATTTCATGCATTGGGCAGAAAAAATTGAACTGTTTGCACAAATTAAAAAATAATCCTATCTACCTGCCGTGTCTGGCCTTAAGTTCAATACAAACAACACTCAGTTATATGTATTTATATATACCATCATCCCTAATTCTTAGATAGTGTAGTCTCTGTTCTTCAGTTTGCTGAAACCAATTTACTCCTGTATGTCAGACATAGTCCATCAAGAAAACCACGTGAACTTCTCTGTGAGGCATCCATGCATGCTCTTTTCACCAGTTGAGTGAATTGGGAATGAAACTGTTTTCAGTGCTCATGACTGACCCAACAACCCTGTGACTCAGGCCCTTAGCCAGAGATCCACAAGGATCAAAACATGTGAATCAGGGTTTTTCATCAAGGGTAAATAAAACATGGAACAGGTCAATTGGAAATTTCCTTACCTTCCCTGTGTATGCTGGCTGCCAGACTGAGGGTGAAGTCTTGGAGGGAATGATCAAACTTGAGCAGTTTCTTTTTGTGCTGACTGTGACCATCCACCAGCTGCTGGTAGACACATCTCTCCATGTCAGTGTCCAAGAACTCTCCTATCTCCTTCACAACCTCCAGCCGCGTACTCATGCTTCTGGCTGACAACAGCTGACACAGTGCAAACACTGCACACTCCCGCACCCTTCTACAACACAACAACTGACACAGTGCAAACACTGCACACTCCCGCACCCTTCTACAACACAACAGCTGACACAGTGTAAACACTGCACACTCCCGCACCCTTCTACAACACAACAGTTGACACAGTGCAAACACTGCACACTCCTGCACCCTTCTACAACACAACAGTTGACACAACGTAAACTCCAGCACCTTTCTACAACACAACAATGGCTGACACGGTGCAAACACTGCACTCTCCAACATATCTGCTAAATAAAAATAATAATAATAGGATAAGTTTAATTCTAGACAAAAGTTTCAGTGGCTAAAATACAGTAACATGTGAACACTAAAACCAGCTCATTAAATAAATGATAATACGTTATTAAAACCGAGGTGCACAATGCAAAGGCAAATAACAAATGGAGATAAAATTAATTTAAACGTGAAATAATAACATAACTAAGTTAAAATTATATTAAATTATAATAAATTATAATAAATAAATAAATAATAAATGTTTTCACTTTGCCTAGAAGCATCTCGTTTTGGGATGTCAGGTCAGATATATTTACCAATCAGCCTGCAATAATATCTACACCAAAGTGCACACCTTGACTCAAACAACAACTACTAGAATGTGACCACGCTATGTACATACATGCAATATGAACGTGACCACACTATGTACTTACATGCAATAGGAACGTGACCACACTATGTACTTACATGTAATAGGAATGTGACCACACTATGTACTTACATGTAATAGGAATGTGACCACACTATGTACTTACATGCAGTAGGAATGTGGTGACCACATTATGTACTTACAAGCAATAGGAATATGACCACAATATATATTTACATGCAATAGGAATGTGACCACACCATGTACTTACATGCACTAGGAATGTGACACACTATGTACTTACATGTAATAGGAATGTGACCACATTATGTACTTACACGCAATAGGAATGTGTCCACACTATGTACTTACATGCAGTAGGAATGTGGTGACCACATTATGTACTTACAAGCAATAGGAATATGACCACAATATATATTTACATGCAATAGGAATGTGACCACACCATGTACTTACATGCACTAGGAATGTGACACACCATGTACTTACATGCAATAGGAATGTGACCACACCATGTACTTACATGCAATAGGAATGTGACCACACTATGTACTTACATGCAATAGGAATGTGACCACACTATGTACTTACATGCCATAGGAATGTGACCACACTATGTCCTTACATGTAATAGGAATGTGACCACACTATGTACTTACATGCAATAGGAATGTGACCACACTATGTACTTACATGCAATAGGAATGTGACCACACTATGTACTTACATGCAATAGGAATGTGACCACACTATGTACTTACATGTAATAGGAATGTGACCACACTATGTACTTACATGCAATAGGAATGTGACCACACTATGTACTTACATGCAATAGGAATGTGACCACACTATGTACTTACATGTAATAGGAATGTGACCACACTATGTACTTACATGTAATAGGAATGTGACCACACTATGTACTTACATGCAATAGGAATGTGACCACACTATGTACTTACATGCAATAGAAATGTGACCACACTATGTACTTACATGTAATAGGAATGTGACCACACTATGTACTTACATGCAATAGGAATGTGACCACACTATGTACTTACATGCAATTGGAATGTGACTACACTATGTACTTACATGCAATAGAAATGTGACCACACTATGTACTTACATGCAATTGGAATGTGACCACACTATGTACTTACATGCAATAGAAATGTGACCACACTATGTACTTACATGCAATAGGAATGTGACCACACTATGTACTTACATGCAATTGGAATGTGACTACACTATGTACTTACATGCAATATAAATGTGACCACACTGTGTACTTTCATGCACTAGGAATGTGACCACACTATGTACTTACATGCAATAGAAATGTGACCACACTATGTACTTACATGCAATAGGAATGTGACCACACTATGTACTTACATGCAATAGGAATGTGACCACACTATGTACTTACATGTAATAGGAATGTGACCACACTATGTACTTAGATGCAATAGGAATGTGACCACACTATGTACTTACATGCCATAGGAATGTGACCACACTATGTACTTACATGTAATAGGAATGTGACCACACTATGTACTTACATGCAATAGGAATGTGACCACACTATGTACTTACATGCAATTGGAATCGAGCCACAAGGACAGGACGCAAGGCAGGACATGAGCCCGTAAGACACTGAGACAGCCCCTGGACCTTGTCAGTGACACGAGCATCAGAAGCACCTGCTTCTGGAGGTGACTGTAAGAACACATTGCTGGGGGTCATCTCACAATACCTTGGCCAACAGTGGCACAGGCAGGTAAAAGGGACAGGGAAACGGTAAGTTGTTACATAGCACAGTATCAGTCCTTAGGACTGCTCAAGGTGCTTTACACGTTACGCCCTGGCAGACCTGTTCAATCAAACACTTTTCTGGGAAGCATTCAGCCATGCTGCAATTAGTGTGTGAAGACTTTTCATACAAAGATATGCACCACTGTCTGGTACTCATTCATACAGCTGGGGGAACCGAAGCATCGCACAGTGAATGAACTAGCCCAAGGTTCGATATGGCTGCACAGGATTCAAACTTAAGTTCTCTTAATTGAGAGTCCAATGCTCTATCTACTATGCCACTGCACTTCACATTAAGTGGGGCTTTGTCAAAGGTCAATCAAATAAAAAAAATCAAACATAAAAAATTCAATTCGAAGTAGAAATACACTAAATACACACACACATTTCAATTGTCAAGAATTCAAATGGAAAGGGAGAAAGTGTGTAGAAGTGCATCACTTAATACACACTTCCTCCAATATCAATATAACATGCATTGCAAAGCAAGTTTTTGTGACTTTTCTCTGCAGTTAATTAGATAACTGGCTCAGAAAAGTGGCATTTATATGTACAAATATTCAGTCACATTCAACCTTTCTTGCAAGCCCTGATTTTTAGTTTTGTTCAATGCAAAAATGTTCAAGAATTTGAAACACTGAGTGAAAGCATGACTAAGTGTCTGAGTAGTTTTCTATTTGAGAACACGAGTAAAACTTAATATGTTAGTGCTTAATATTTGATTAGTATGCAATAAACAGCTTGCTCATCTGTTTCTAGTGTCAGTGAGTATATAAATGACTAAGTGGTACAATTTAGCAGCCTACCACTGGCCATGCTTCAGTATGTCTGTAAGAGTGGGGAAGACGTTCGTGTCCAGCACAGAGGCCATGTCAGTCTCATCTCGGTGACATAAGAGTTCCCCAAATATCTCCATGTACAGTTCCTGTGATGAAGAAAATAACACTGGACAGATATATTACATATAATTTGGGAAACAGTCTGTGATGCAACTTAATTAGCAGCATTTATTACCAAATAGCCTCAAAATACAACATTAACATAAACTGACCATTTAGGGCATTGCAAAATTTACATTCTCTCTCCTCCTCTTTTCTCTCTCTCTGCTCTCCTCTCTCTTCTTCCTCTCCCCTCTCTTCTTCTCAGGAAGTATTCAGCCACAGTATAAGTATGATGGGGTTGGAAACTATGTGTATAATAACTATATAATTTTATTATTATTATGTGATGGGTTCAGCCAACTATAAATCTGTCTAAATTTCAAGAACTCCTAAAATTAATAAGAAATGATGTGCTCACCCGTAATCTTCCATGCATGTTCTTCAATGAGTCTATGTCATCCAAGGCATTGTTGCGAATGTAAGGGATAAAGAACGCATGTCTGGCCAGCGTACGCAGCACACATGCACATCCATACGTAGTCGCCTCATCAACACTTGTCCTCAGTCGCTGTAAGATCGCTGCAAGTCCCGTCTCCACCATCGTGGTCAGCCACAGTCCAGCGTGATCTTCCCTCGTCACCATCTACTGCCACGAGAACCTCGTATTTAAAAAAGGTAAGTTCTATATAGTTGCAGTATCCAGTCCTTAGGTCTGCTCAAGGCTCTTTACATTTTACTCCCTGGCAGACCTGTTCAATTGCATACCATCTCGACTTCTCTGGAAAGCATTCAGCCACACTGCAATTAATGCACAAAGACTATTCATACATAAATATGCCCCAGTGTCTATAGCTAGGTACTCATTCATACAGCTGAGTGAATTGGAGCAACATGAAGTGAAGAAACTCTCGACTGAGACATTAAGAGAACACTAAAGGACTTAACATGTTCATATTTGCTAACTTAGGGAGTCTTTATTGAACAAATTGGTGGGCCAGAGGAATGGAGGAACACACCTTGATTAGAAATCCAACCCATCTTAAACTCCTGTGCACTGAAATCTAATCTTTGTTTTGTACACTGATAAAACATTATTGTTTGGAAAATGTTGTATATCGAAAATGTACCCTATACTAAATCTTCAATACTGAAATATAACCCACCCACAAATCCAGTGCACTGAAAACTGAGTCCATCACAGATTATTCCCCCCTAAACCCCCCATGGCCATGTTAAAACTGGATTTAAAATCTCCCAAAATACGATGGGAGCAAAGACAATGTTCATTATAATATTAATGAGACTAAAGATCTCTGTAATAGATCAGTATCCAAACTGTCTAAACAAGTTTCATTACATGATCACTGGGAGCCATCAATTAAATACTGGCATTATATTAGCAGCACACAAAGATGTTCATTGTATTTTATTTACGCATACACGTTGACATAAACTGTGCATTGCATAGCTCGGGTAAATAACTAACTATGTGACCTGTATTTAAGCATCAGAAATAAAATATTCTGATCTCCATGAAAGTAACTGTTAAGTCACAAAGCAAGCCATCATTTAATTAACTCATGATGACAAAGTTAATTACAAACCTTAACATATGAAAAACTGTTGAACTTCACATTATGATCACCTCAATAATACAGCCACCTTGCAAAGACAGTCCCAAGTTACAAACAGTAAAATATAGGAAATTTGTCCTGCTAATAAGGTCACCTCACTAATAAGGTCAATTTTGTTCAGTCCCAAGGGTGACCTTAATAGAGAGGTTTGACTGTAGTAAGAAAGTTGTACAAGTGCCTGTTCTATGACGTCAGTGACATGTCTATGGAGCTGTCTGGAGGACTGACACTGCAGCATTGACAGCAGCTTGTCAAGAGTGCCGTGGTTGAGGAATGTGACAACGTTTCTGTTGTGTCGACACAACTGCTGCACAGTGAGGAGACTGATGCCTCGTAGACCAATGTCTTGATGACTCAGTAGTTCTTCTAACTGCCAACACACATTGGCTGCATTACTGGTAGTGATATCAATCGATCGATCCATCTATCCATCCATCAATCAATCTTTATTTCAGATAAAAAACGTACATTCAATATAGATCATGTGCATAATAAAAAATATTTTAAAAAGTTTATTAGTGTATTAGAGTTCCTGCATATATCATATGTATGATACAAAACATACACGATCTGATCGACTTGTGTTTGTGTATGGATATGCATGTGTACACATGCATGCACATCGTGTGTGAATGTGCACTTGTTTGCCTGTCTGTGTACATGTGTGGATGTGCGTGTGTGCATGTGCGTTTATGTTTGTACGTGGGCATATAGGTGTGTGTGCGTGCTTGTGAGCACCATACAGATACCAACTCTACTAGTGTTTTTATTTCAGACAAGCATTGTGTCTATACTGGAAAACAGTACATCGATAAAAACATCCATATAAAATAGAAACATAAAGATAAAAAATAAATATGTTAATAAAAACAGGATATTTAAAAATTATACAGAGCCTTGAACCACTGATGCCACAATTGCGACGTACTGTATATGTAACAATACTCTGAATAATTGTATTAACAGACCTGTTAATCCTCGTGATTGAGCTAAAAACAGATGTTCTGATAACACATTTACATGATTTTACAGTTTGATGGTATAACTCACATTTTTTGTTTATTTTGGGATAATCTCACTTTAGTGCCAAAATCTACTGCCAGACCGATATTTCAAAGTTAGAAAAACATCGCTCTTTTTCCAACTGTACTACCATAACCAAATTTTTTTTTTAATCCAACAAAAAAGTAATCAGTAAATATAACCTATAATTAAAAAATTATCCAACTATGGAACAATTCCCTTCTCCATTACTCCATACACTCCCCCCATGAGTGCAACATGAGGGGAGTTCATGGCATTACATCCTAATTTAATTCTATTCCATCACACCACTTTTTATGCAATATTAATTGGCACCAATGTTCTATAGCACATGTAACTGTGTTTTACTTTCATAATCTATTAGCATGTTTATAATTTTGGTCCTATAAAACGTAATAACGTTGTCCTGAAATTTAAGCTGTATTTGAAATTATTTGCATTAGAAGCTTGAAAGTTAATAGTTATTTGCTAAAGGCCACAAAGGGCCAGCCTTATTTGGCACTTTGAATAATGACAGCCATGACCATGTGTAGGCTTGATGAGACGAACCCGTATCAGCTGCTCTGGGTTCACGGTGTCATTGCCATGGTAACTCAGGATGAGGTTTCTCAGCACAACTATGCTTCTTTTGTTGGCAGGTTTTTTCTCATACAGCACAAACACTCGCAGCAGTTGATCCAATTTCAAACCTGAAACAATATTGCCAGCGTCTTAACTAAAATTCCCCTTACATGGTTAGATGAGGAAAACAGGTGTTATTGGGGATAGCCGATGATTGAATAATTAGCTAAGGGTAATAAATGTAGGGCCCACATATATTGCGAGGTGTAAAACACTTGTGGCCTTATTATTTGTCATTTGTTGCACATACACGTTTACCGATACCTACAAAAATACAGTAAACGTCAGATATAATTAATTGCTTGCATGGACCAGCCAATTTATGTTACATCTGAAATTCATTAGATCTTAAATTGACCACCAACTCACTCATATTGATAGAAATAGGCTTGGACAAATAAATGAATAAGAAACTTGCAATCCTGTGCTTGATCTAAGTGGTGAGAAACATACTTTATTCCGTAGTATTCAACAAAAATTTTAAACATGGGTCAACTAGTATTTTTTGCTTGTATTTTAATTTCACATCATCAGTTTGTTATATCAACGATTATATTTCAATGGATTTTGGCCATTGGGACTGACAGAATTGTTCGCTATATCTGAATTTGTTAAAATAAAATATATTACATACTCGCAGAAATTCATCAGAAATTCAATAACAAAAAATCCGGATCAATTCATTTATTCATTATAAGCAAGAAATCGTTACGAGTGAATTCATTATATCACAGGTTTATTGTATCTATACACAAGTTGGTCACATGTAGTGAGAAAGCCTACCATCTTGTTCTGACGTTTCTTCTGTTTTGTCCACTGTTGGTGTACGACTAACTGGCTGGCTGGTCTTGTCACAAGTACAGACGCCGCAGATGATGGGGTATCGACGAGGGGATGACTTACACAGGGTGTCCCCCATGCGGTAGAGAATGGTCAACCCATCCTCATAATCTTCGTCCCCAGGGACGGGCTGACAGGGTGTCTGATGTGGGATGTAGTTCACATCTGCAATGCTGCTCACAGAAAACATGTGCTATAGTGTTTTGTTATTAGTTGTAGCATGGTGCTAGGTGACAAGGGGTGAAGTATATCTACCCTGTTTGGTACTATATTTAGGGAGGCACAGCTGCTTTTGGCCTTTTAACACGATTAAGTCTGAACAGGCACAATTGAAAATAATTCAACAGTGCCTGGTTTGATCATCTAAAACCAATTCAAACATTTACACAATCTGGTGGATACTAGATACCAAGTAATAGTATAGTAACATTTTTTGTGAAAAGATTATAAAATGACTGTAGTGGAAAACTGAAATCAAGGAAGGAGTTGAAATGTAGTACTTCAACTCGTTTGCATCTTCTAGGATGCCATGTAGCAGATTACAAATTACAGTATTACCATTGTTATCTTGTCAAAAATCTGTTTTTGCCTGAAAAGCTATAAAACCATGTAAACATTATTTGGCAGTTGTTTCTGATAGAATACTTGACATTTTTAATTTAATATACTGACACAATTGTTTTTCAGAAAAGTTCATTAAAATGATGATTAAATCAAAACGATGATTAAACATTGTCAATTTAAGCACAACTGAACGTGTTAATGCCATCAAGTGCATTGTAAACATTACACAAAATAATTATACATTGTATTTAATGACAGATTAAAACGTTGGGTAAACAAACATTACCAATGCGAATAAATTAAATATTTATAGAACATAATTTTTTTTCTATTTTCATAAACATATATATATATATACATTACATATTGTGTGATCTTAATATGCATTTCTTTAAATATTTTAAAAACACATGCAACATACAAAGGATCTGTCAAGATTAATCAGTTTTACAATTTGTAAAATTTTGCATCCATTACATGTATTAGTAATAATTAGCAAGTCAAATGTATGTATAAAAATGTTGCTGAAGGTAGAATTACCCACCTGTTGGATTGATTCCACATGCCCGTGTACACGTGGGGCGCTGTCTCGAGCTGAAGCACCGACTGACCAATAAGACAAAGATTCACTGCGGCACCGCCCTGCCCAGGCATCATGTTGCCTAGTCTACCACCTTTCATAAATGTTACTTGCAACCAAACACAAGGTAAACTCTACTTGTGTGCATACTGAGGCTGCACTCCAGCCAGCAATATGTTATTTTAGTCGCATAAAGACCAAGGCGAGTGACGACAGTCGACACAATAGTTTCAGTGACAAGGACCTGTAAAAAATGAAAAGAATTATCGACATCGAGACTTGCATTCAGGCCATGCTACTGAAGATTATGCCAGTGAATAAATGAGTAACGTAAATACAAGACTCAAACCACAAGACTGTGTGAAAATAAGGTAGTCATAGTGTCATATTTCGGCAGCAGAATATGCATAACAAAAATGCGCATCCGATACAAAAGCATTACAATTTGGCAGAGACCCTATTGTCAGGCTGTGTCATGTCTTTGCATATCTGTAGCTGTCTAACTGTCATCCTCTGGATTCCTGCTAATCAATCATATGTTGTGTGCACAAGTAAACAAAAGGTGGCTACACTCTGTTGGGGTTAGTTGAACCCAGTGTCATTACATCTATAAATCTAACCCAATTGGACTAGCTGTTGTGATCTTGTGTAAACAATTTATCTTACCCATTTACCCAGCCATTTGACGTTTGTGTTATTACACATCAGGTAAACTTGTGGATACTATTACATGGTGTAAAATTGTGGAATGTAATAAAAACAAACTGTTCAGCTACAAATAATAAATTATGATGATTATCATAATCATCATATTATATGCAGTTGAATTTATGTTATGCAATACATGTCATATGGCATTGAATCCAATCAATGACAATCACACTTAATCATTGACTGAGTCGACAATGATTCGACTCGAGGAGTCGAGACTCGAGTTGACTCTGTTGAAAAGTTGAACTTGAAGTTGGAACTTGGGTGTGAATCGAGTTTGACTTCGTAACATACTGTCACCTGTGATAATCATAATGTTGTTATACTCCCATGGAAACTTGGAAGATCTAGTGGCGATCTCCGATCGAATCAAAGGCAAACAAATGTGCCATCTGTTTTGTCTGTTCAACATATGATTGACGACACGACATTTAGAACGTACATGATAAATAAATTAAAAACACAAATTCATGCGTTGTCGCTCATGTTCAAAAGGAGGCAATTACTAAGTGTCGCAAAAGAAATATTTACCGACAAAGAATAGATGCGTATGCGTTACGTGCTACTTGTAAGACAAAGTATACTTATCTCACTTTTTCACAACCAATCTAGTTAAATGTGGTGCCACATTTGGTTGTTTAAGAAATCAGAAATAAATAATGTGAAATGCATTTTTATCTAAGATGTTCAACATTTTCGGTGGCGCACATTCCCATGCGACATCAAAGCTTCAAAATGGCAGAAAAGGTGCCTTCTGCGGAAACAAGAATAACAACACATTGCAGTAATGTTACTAATTTGTTCATTATACCGTACATTTTCGTGCATTAAATTTTAGTAGTGACCTTTCCTGTTCAACAGTATGATTTATTTGTGCACTAGGCAGCATTTCTAGCCTACTGGCTTTCCCAGCTAGACCATACTGTCCAGTCATAGTCGTAGACGGTATATTATATACGTAACATAGTAGCGGCGGGTCCGGCTTTAGCAATTTTAGCTGCGAGTGCTAGTGGTTGTGCCTATGTGTCGTGTCGGAACTCGGAACACTAGGCTGGCATTCACTAAAGCATTTCCGTAGCTACCCGAACCGGCACTCGTGTGGAATTCGGCCCCAACTTCGATATCGTTGTTAGGCCAAGTAAAAAAAGAAAATAGTTTCTCGTCCGGATTTTTTTCAAAAGGAGGCGGGAGGCCCTTATTATTTACTATTTATCAATATATATTTTTTTTTAATGGTCGTAGATGTTAAGTGTTACTGATTTAAAGACACTGTTGCTTGTCCGATGTAACGTGGAACATACCAGGGCTCTGATGTATGTTACTATAATTACTATTATTTTAGCTGGATTGACAGATAAACAGAAAAAATTATGTGGAATATATATGTCCCATGTTACACCGGAATACAATTGAAATTGATTAAATAAACAAAATACAATGTTAAATGTATTTAATACACAACAAAAGGTGCCACACTGTACTGATTCCCCGCATGCAATACGGATTTTAAAAAATACGGCAATATCCAGTTTTAATACGTATTTGCTACAAAATGTAAGCAAATGTTAATTAATGTAGGTATATTTAGTAGCCTGGTAAATGGCGATACTAGCTCGGAACAAGCATGTTAACCAATACAAAAATACTACAGTTTCAAGTTAAAATATGCATTTCAGAACACAAAATGTGGCATGTCTGTAAAAACAACCATCCATTGCCAAGCGTACTCATGCGCATCACTTGCCTGCAGGTTGCCGAGGTGCGAAGGCTCTAGTCACTTTCTTCTTGGCCACTGCATTTCACCTCACATTCCTCACAAAGAGGATAATGGCCAACCGATGTTGTAACGCTATTTTACATAGTATGACGCCTCAATGGGCATTTTACATGTTAGTTTGTCGTTGACCTTCACCATGTCAAATGTGTTCCCTTCTCCAGGATCATTGACGTCTTTGAAGCATGCGCCACATGAGTGTAACATCACCTCCAAGTTCCTCTCCAGTTATTATTTCTCTTCTGGTTTGAGAACGCGGGCAGCATAGAGGACACAACATTTCAGACATCCTTCACACTTATAAAAATTGAAAGTGGAGAAAAATTGCAATTAGCCAGTTCACAATAAATAAAGTGTCATGTTTCTCATATGCTATGTGAACTGTATGTTATTATGGGACCACCCTCTAGTGACAATTGACCAGACATGTTTCTCATATGCTATATGAACTGTGTGTTATTGTTGGACCACCCTCTAGAGACAATTGACCAGACTGACCAATTGCTTTAGAGTGTCTGCCATCTTGTTTTGTGGAAGTGACCACATGTATCTTTAGTTGTTCTGCAAATTAAATGTTTCTAATATTATGCAAATGTTCTACATGATATTCACTGGCATACAAGAACACAACATAAAGCAGTTTCCGTCTTACCTTATTGTTGTAGGCATGGTTTGACTACTTATCTCTCTGTTACAATTGATTGGGTGTTTATAACCTATGTGGTTAAACAACCAATCACAACATACATATTTCAACCATGACAAGTTGGAGGGCAGAGTCATAACATCTTTGATGCAAAGTTGTATGCGTTGTCATAAAGCTTTGTTGTGATGAACATATATATTCATTTGTAAATAATGAGTCATTCCAATTATTTAATTTTGGGGTGTGACATGTATTGCGATTATCTCACTGACGAGGTAATTGACACAATGTCTGCTAGACACTCGTTTGGGTTTGCCGACACGTCCAACTTGTCCTTATTTCCACCAATGTTCACTTTTACCTGAAGACAAAATAAAAGAAATGAGACCTTAAAACAACAACCTTTTCCAAAAACCATTTGTCAGTTGACAAATCTTAATTGGCTGAGGCTATATTGAACAAAACAACACAAATGATCAAGCAAGAAAAGGGTGAGTAAGCCTACATTGAAACGTTTTTAATATTTGTCACCTGAGCAGTAGGCTATCATGGAACGATTTCCAAGGAGTTGCAATCCAAAATATCCCTCTGGCTACATTTCAAATATTTCGTTTAAACTATGATGAAAAGTACACTTGCATTTCAAAATGTTACTTATTTCCTTGAAACATTCGAAAATTACAAACTAAAACAAACAAACAAATTCATACAACTCCGCATGGTGTCACTAGTAACAGCCTTGTTAGACAGTCACCATAATTTAATAAACCGCACAAATCGGCATGTCATGCCATATTTAAACTAGTTCAGTAATACTTTTATACACTGTTGCTAACAAAGTTGTCATTTTAAGTAATCTTCAATGGCTTGGTACATTTGTGGCGGGTCTAACCGGTGATTATTTATACTAGTAGCGCCACCGTGTAGACGAGCGAAGTCAACGCAAAATCTACTGACAGGCCTCGAATTTTACCAAATTGAGGGCTTTTATACTTTTTAGGGGGCACATAATATAAAACACGACCAGTTTGATCATGAACAATAGCTTAATTTCCGAGGCAACGCGGCCAGTTGCCAGGGCATTTCGGCAAATGGCCACGTGCTGCCACGCAGTTCGAGGTGAGTACCGACCTGTGACGTTTGACAGCATTCTGTTGAACTGATGTCTTCTCCGTCATCAAATTCCCCTGTGGGCGTGTAGCAAATTGTGAGAAAAGCTCTAGGAATGTCTGCTTGCCATTTGGTACCGTCCTAGCATACCACAGTTTCAATATTGCGGTGGACCTACGAATTCGCAAGCAAACAAACACCGCCATATTCGGACTAAAGATGGCCGACACTAGCAGACATGTCGCGCAAGCGCTATAGTTTCGTGCACGTGATTAGCCTCGATTCCAGACTTGAGTATGCGGTCCTTGGAGCACGGGGCACGCAACAAGCCAATATCGTTCCTATTTTAAATTTATAGAAGGCATACACAGATCTGAAAAGCGTTTAAAATAGCGAATTTTGTAAATAGTAAATAACAAAAAAAGGAGGCGCCAGCTAAAAAGGAAGCGGGCGGGGACGAGAAACTTTTCTTTTTTTACTTGGCCTTATAAGTAGGTTTTTGTCTTGGTTGGGTTTGTTTATCCATTTCCGGATGTTGCAACCTTGATTGATTGTCTATAGACAGCTCTTTCGTTTGCCAGTCTCCCCACTCGCCAGACGTCTGCTCCCATCCATTCCTCTATGTCCTTCTCCCATTGTCTCCTAGGTTTTTGCCTAGTTATACTTATAAATAACAATGACAGATACTGGGTCGGCCAACGAGCGACCCTTATAAAGGCCTTCGTAATGCCAGAATAACAATGATTCCACCCACACTATGTCTATGGACAGTATGGCAAGTCCGATGGTGATTCTGATTCCAACCTATATTTTGAATCCGATTCCACTCACCCTACACCATATGGCAATTATGATTCCACCATTGTTAAATTTTGTATTCCATATTTATTATATGGTAATAATTATACATATATTTTTTATATACAAATTATACATACATTTTTCCTTTTATTTATTTTACCTTATTATTTCACGTCACTGTGGGAACAAGTTTTAAAAAGTCAAAGTACAGTAATGGTGATGCATGCAGCCATTGATTTTGTTTGTTGTAATGGTAATAACTGCAGCCATATGTGGATGTAAGGTGGTGTAGACTTGTACATCATTGTAACAACAGTTATATGGCATTTATTGTATTGTTTTTTAAATCTGAATGCTGGTATATGTATGTGTTATCAATAGCAAATGAGTCATGTTTGTAGAACTGCATAAGCTTACTCTGTCTCATCTCTCTCAGTTTCTCCCATGCAGGGAGTGTTGATGCTGGAGGCAGGGGCGATGGGTCAGTTTCCACAGATGCTGCAAATCCACATGCATGCGACAAACGTCGTTCCGTGGAGAATCCTTCAGATGAACCAGCGGCAAAAAAATCCACAACGTTAAAGATCACAAAGCCAATGAAGAAACCAGGCATTGCTTTCAGTTTAAGTGGCACAAAGATGGAAACGGTTAAAAAACCAGCGCCATCTATAAAACTGAAGCTTGGAGAACGGGTAATAATATACATATATTAATAAGAATAATGTTTTAAACAAAATTATCCATAAAGTTCATAATTGTTTACAGTGTTGATTACTTTAATGATATAAATGTATATTTGGTAAGAGATCATTTTAGTTTGGTACATTAGAATAACAGTACATAGAAAAGATAAATACTTGTTATTATTCCCTTACCCAATAAATCAATCTAGACATTTTAAATGCTTCGATAAAATCATACTGTGATATGGCGCCCCATTTAAAGTTCTCCATGTTTTCAGTCTGATACATAAAGTTGTGTATTCAAACTGGTAAACTTAGTGTCTAAAGTAGTGATACTAGCCATTGTCAATACTGGTAATAACAAATGTACAACTTCAGTCAGGGCATTTTTATAATTGGTTACATGATATTGTATTGCAGCACAGTTTCAAGGCTCATGAATATCTGCTCTGAACAACATGTCAATGAGGATTCAAGATTGTTTAAATATTCAAGCATCGTTGCTCAATGCCATGACATTTAGTTACACTTATTTTGTACATTTTTTTTGAAGAACTTGTTTGTTTTCCCTACAGAAGGAACCTGTGAATCTACCGAAGGCGAGTGCTACTGTCTCGTCCGTGTTCAATGATGATGACGATGTGAGTGCCTAAAGTCAGTTTCTCACAAATGCACACACATGATACCAGATGTCGGAATGACTGATATATTATTAAATATGTGTTTTAGCTGTTATCCTTTTTATTCTTGGTGCAGTATGCAAGGATCAATTGACAACAAACTTTGCATTCATTTATATTTAATTACATAGGACTTTTTTGGTAATGTAATAACAAGTAACTCTTATTACACGAGCAAATGTCAACACCTTTATGGAATACATCTTTTTAAACGTGTCACCAGTCCAAATTGCCATCAAAAGGTGGCACAACTGCATTGTATTTAGTGAAATTCGCTTGTCAAGTGCTAGTCGTGCTATTTTGTACAAGATGGCAATGAACCAGAGAAAGGTGGATTAACAGAAAATGAAACAGGACAACTTAAACTCAATACTTTTTGAAAACTTCAGTAATAATCAAAATTATTTGTTATGTTTATGACAGAGTGAAGAAGATGAAATGCCGGCAGTTGCAAAAATGAGAATGAAAAATATAGGGAGGTATGTATAACTATTTCAAGTCATTAACAGGTTACACCACCTTATTAATAACTAGTATGGTATGAATAAATTAAATAATGTGTGAATATGTTTTTTGCGTGCATGCACGTTAGGTCTGATGTGTGTGTGCGTGGTGTGTACAAGCACATGTACATATGTATGTATTAAATCTGTTAAAATAGACATTACAGTATGTGAATCCCATTACCCATAACAGTAAAATACTAGCAAAATGACATGAGTTTCAGTTAGTCAATAAACATTCCAAGCACAAAAATGTATCCACAGTATTTTAAACAGGAAAAATTGTTGTATGCAATCAATATGATGCGCAAGTGTCACTTGGATTACATTTACATATTTTGTTGATATAGTTCAAGCTGTTGACTCCTTTTGTAGGATCTGTTCCATCATCTCTACACCAATAAAATAAAGAATCCAACTGTATGTTATGTATGCAATGCATGTGTATATGTATGCATGTATGTCAGATCATACGTCCATCAGTTTTGCACATATGTGACTGACTTTTTGTAGGCGTGCTAGCGAGCTCATTGAGTTGGATTGTAGATGGATAGTTTTTTATTCTGTTTCTCATGGGGAGTCCCCATGTGGTGGGACATCAGTATTCTCTGTGGCTAATCGCTTGAGAGACCTTCAGCGACTAAGCGCATGCCAACTTGCAGTTTGTCATTATATACTAACATTGTAGCTCTCCAAGGGCATCGTATAATCTCTCATCTAGTGGCTTTTTTAAACCAGAAACTATTAATAGGTGTTTTTCTCTTCATGCAATACTAGAGTAACTCAGTTAGTCATATATGCATAAATTCATCTGTGATATGTTACCCGCCTTAGCGAACCGGGTAGTAAATCGCATGGGCCTATTATACATACAGGCCAAAGTAACTGTCTAGGTCATGTCCAATCAATTTTGTGATTTTGGCAGAAATACATACCTTATAATCTTATCTTTCACTGTACAGTTTATTTTCCTCAACAAATAATCCAAACTTATACAGTACATACATTTACGAACCTATAGATTGAAAAACAATAGATAATAATTATGAATAAAAATTACCTAACTTCTCAAAATGTTGCTTTTCAAAAGTTTGCTTCAATTTTAACAAGAAAATAAAAAACTACTGAAGATATTTCAACAAATGAAGCTTACGATCAGTGGAATAAAATGGATACAAATCTTAATTTCACAATATTGCGACTTAATTCCCACAATGCTGTGACTGGTTACATATCATTGAATTTGTATGTAGCATAACACAAGGCTGCATATTTAGATGTTGTACTGTTGTTTCCAGAGATACACCGACGGCAGCAGGTCCGAACTCATTTGGCAAGGGACGATTGGGTTTCTGCAACAGACAACAAACCATACAGAAAGATCTCGGCAGTGCCGATGCAGACAGTTAGACTATCTAAGAGCTTTCTATTTGGAAAATATTGGTTGCACCCGGGTATGCTCCGCAGGTTTCGTAGAATTCATCGAAATTTATCTGTCTTCGAAAGACAGTTTTCTGTTGTTAGCATGATACTGTGATCCTGTGATTGTTTCACTGAGACAGTGAACTCACAAGGAAACTGACATAAAACAGAATTCAGTGTTAAATTTTAAGAGTTTTTAAAAATGCAAGCACACGGATACTATTTCCTTGACAAGGACGCATCACCGGGACACTGGCGAAAGTGTCCCGGTGGTGCGTCCTGTTGTTGACAATTTTCAATATACAAGATTACTGTTAAGCAGCGAAATCAATTTTTGAGCAAGATCTGGCTTGTGAGCTCATAAGAGTGTAAATAAAACGGTCCCCTGGTTTGGTAAGTTTGTGTTTATATTGTTGCCAGTTGTATTGTGTATACAGCAGTTGATATACTACTGGCTCAGCAATCCTTATCAGGATGTCTTTTATGTAAAATACTTGGCTGTTTGCTGGTCTGTATTGATCATCGCTTTCAAATATACAGCACCACCAGTACGTGGTGAATTGTTACGGGATCATGTATATACAGACTGCGGCTCTGGTTTGGTTATGTTACCATGAATGTGTTTTACAGAATTTCGTTTGAAACATTAGTTAAAGAATTTATATGAAATGTTGCAACTGTGGTGTAAGTTTTTCAGGTACATTCAGGTAAAGGATGATATTATAAAATGTTATGGTTTTTTAGAAAAATGTCTGGTGTTAAACAGTTAATTATCATAACTGTACCAAACAGTTTAGTTATTTTGATGTGAACATTTATTCCTTGATGCTACCCTGCCTATTGCATATAATGCCATTTGTCACTAGTTTGTGCCACTAACTATAAGTTACGTTTTTTTGTTATGGCTGTGGTGTACATTTGTCTTATTTAAAAGGTCTGTAATATCTGGGAGGTACTTGCTAGATTTTATTGTCTTAAATATTGATATTATAATCATGCAACATTCCTGGAATAATTTTTTACTAACTTCAAGATCTGTATATTGAAAAATATGATGCTATTGAAGAAATGTCCACCCAGAAGTTGCAATGAAGTTTGGAAAATGGTGTGCACAATGCACCCCAGATGTTAAGTGGGTAGCAATATAAAAGTTGTTCACAGGAATTTGTTCCATAGTAACAACTAGACTTGTATATTAGCCTGAATAACTCCAAGGGTGTTGTGGGAAGTTATGTAGATGATATCCTCCATAAACTTGTCCCTGATTTTATAGATGCACCTTTAAAGGTAAAGTAAGAGGAACTTTTAATGTTTCTGTTTTGTTTGGCAGGGAAAGAGCATTATGACCACACAGGTGTTTGCATGTACAGTTTTCCATAGAACCGAATTCCGCAATAGTCATTAATTGTGAACCGGTTCTCTAAGTATCAAACACATTGTGAACATTTGTCTTTGCATGTTGATTTAAAACAATAACAAATACTAGCCAACTTGCAAAAATGCTGTATTGTGTTCTTTAATATTATAACGTTCTCGTATAATTATGTTTTTACCAGTGTAATGAATAGTTACCATGATTTTACCCAGACCCAAACCATGCAATGGATCTGATCGGGCATGAGGTTGAAGAAAAAATGTCTTCCATGAAGAAAATTATAACTATTTCACATCACACAGAAGCTGAGAGTTTATCAAACTGATTAACTTACACAAATTTTAGTTGTCTTACTTACTTATGCCCATCATCCCTCCTGGGGCATAGGCCGTCAACAACAGCTCTCCAGAGTCCTCTGTCCTGGGCTCTTGTTTCAAGCTGCATGAGCGTGTGACCAATCCATCCCCATCGTCTTCTTATTTCATCTTCGGCAGACAGTTGGTGTGTCGTCCACAAGTCAGTGTTGCTGATGGTGTCTGGCCAGCAGATGTGGAGGATTCTTCTTAAACAATTGTTGATAAAAATCTGTACTTTCTTGATGGTGATGTTGGTTGGCCTCCATGTCTCTGCTCCATACAGTAGGACTGACTTCACGTTGGAGTTAAACAGTCGGATCTTCATGTGTAATGACAACATTTTGGAGCTCCAGATGTTCTTGAGCTGTATAAATGCTCCTCTCGCCTTGTTAATGGCAGCAGCTCTGGAACGATTTACCCACATCAATGCGTGAACTACCCAGTGAAGCAGCTTTTAAAAGCGCATTAAAAACACTCTATTTTAATCGATATTTTAACTCCAGCAGCCGCAGCAGTCCTGGATTTGCGGAGTAAACTACTTGTTTTAAATGCATGTAATGAACACTGAGACTTTTAAGAGCACTTTTAAACATTCTCTTTTAATCAATATTTTTACTGCTACTATGACTTTTAGACTTGGCATTAAGCTTTTATCAATTACCTTTTGTTTATATGACACGATAATACTAATATTTAAATATATATATACATTTTTTTTACTTAATTAATTACTGTTTTGATTTATTACTATTTTACATGTAAAGCGCCTTGAATAGTTTCTAACTATAGTTGGCGCTATATAAGTATATTTATTTATTTAATCATTGCTCTAACATCCGCGTCTGTGCCACCCTGTTTGTCAATGACGCTACCCAGGTATGTGAAGGGCTCTACCTCTTCAAGTGCACTCCCTTCCACTGTAACTGGCTCAGTGTTGGCTGTATTAACTTTGAGGTCCTTTGTCTTTCCTTTATATATGTTGAGGCTCACTTGTGAGGAGATCGCTGGCCTAAAAGCGAAACCTCTTTCCTCAGAATTTAGACTGGTCCTAGTAAAAAAAAATAGTGTGGTGATTTCATAAAAGATAAAGAACACATCCAAATAAACTGTCAAACAAGTGATACTTGTAATGAATACTTATCAAAAGAGACACGCCAAACAAATGAAACTGGAGGTGTGTTAATTGCATGTAGGGATCAGCACACTGTTAGTTTTACCATTGGCGACCATGTTGACGTTTTGTCTGATTATAAGAAAACATGACCTACAAAATTTCTTAAACATCTCACCTGCTGTTAATATCACCTCATCGACATGCTGGTCGAGTTTAGTCAAAATGTAATATTTCTAGCTCTCATAAAATGCCTGTATGTGTGACACCTGTCTATATTTATGAATGGATGCAGGCAGTAATCCGGCTAAAGGGTCAACTAGCCAAATTGCCAAATACCCTTACGCTTAGTAAAATCAGCTATAAATACACCATTTTACTGTCAACAGCTTCTACAATCAAACCTGGAAATCTGACTAGTCAAATGCACTTATTTCAGGGCAGGTGAATTTAGTAAAAAATAATTTCTCAAAAATACACTGCACTTGTTTCGTCAGTAATGAAACAGGAAGTCTAACTGTGTCATGAGTCAAAATAGACATGATAATTTTGGAGAAAAAAAGGCACTCCTATCCCAAACACTGCAATATTTTTTTGTAATTCATCCACATGTTTTTTTTATACACATTTCAAAAGTGTCACCCTACTTGACAGGGTACCATATGAGTAAGCATTTCACTGGATATATTCTAATCTGGCATATCTATACTCTGTACACACTTTCTCATCTGGCATATATGAACACCTAACTGTATTTTCCAGAAAGTCCAGTATGTGTTCTGTAAACGTATTAAATACAGGCAGTTGTTATGTTGCATTTAGGTTTATATCCCCCCCCCCAACCTCTTCATGTGTGTTTAATTAGCTGAAGTAAACAAAACAGATTGTTTAGTCACCCTTCTGCAATGCAATTGGTCCATTTCTGATATAGATTTCCAAATGGAGGCTTCAATAATGTGATGCTCTCCCCACCCCCCTTATCACACCCAAGTTCTGTCACTCATTTGGACTTTCGGACTAATTAGAAGTCTGTGATTTCAACTAACGGTTTGTCCCTTTCAACGGTGATTTTGTCGGGATTATTACAATGAAGGAGAATGCAAATGATGAGACTGGTAAACTTAGCATACATAGTGATAGGAAGACACAGTCTGTTGGGAGGAATGAGGAGATGAGTCATGTATGGATGCCACGACTCTGCAAGGCTGAGTTTTCAAGAGTCGTACAAGAAACTTCTTCTGGTGGACTGTTAGCAGTACCCGATTCTGACAGCAGGCCTGGCAATCAGTACGGGCGTTAGCCAGTGAAGCGTGCATATATTTAGGTCAATAATCGGACGGGCAAGCGGTAGGTATACTGCCTAACGCACCAACTTAAATGCCCTCCTCTCCGTACGTGCAAAATACTCAAATGGTACATTATTTGAAAGCCCAATATATCACCATCACAACGATGTATGTCTTAGAACTGCCAAGTGATGCAGTAAGCGTGACATCAAGGTCACCGTGAAATGATAAATTTTCGAAATTGTGCGCTTCCGTATTAAAATTACAATGATTGCACATATATTTTATTTAAAAACAAAATGAGTATGTCATGTATTTTGTAAAGCTTATTGTCTCCCCGTCACAGTGAGATACGACATGAAGCTGTTACCCGGAATAGTAAGTGTGGAGCTAAGGTCAAACAAAGTCACAGAGAAATTATGAATATTCGAACTTCTGCAATATGACACACTTCATAAAGTTACATATCATAACTCTGTATCTGCTTCGTTTCTATGGACATGTTATACACCTTGTGAAAGAACAATTTCTTCTTGTCAAAATGTGACATGACTTTGAGGTGTTAGTTGATGGAGTTTGTGTGGAGCGACAATCAAACAGTATCACCGCCAAGTAATAGATGTTCGAAATTTTGCCATCCCGTAAACGTTATACAAAACCAATGGTGGCTTATATGCGTTACCTATCTATTCATAGCCACGTCATATACCTTTGGAAATCCTACTATCTACCCGTAAATACAGGATACCATAGAGAGCTATCAAGTGGTGCAGTAAGTCTGGAGTGAACGTCAAGCAAAGACACCACCAAATGATGAATGTTCAAAACTGCGCTATTCCGCACTCGTTGTGCAATTACTATGTTTGCATATCTACTTTGTCTACCTACACTAGGCCATGTTATACATCTATATGTGTCCTGTATCCCCGTTAAAATGAGGCAAGGCCTAGAGTTGTAAAGTGGTGGTCTAAGTGAGGAGTGAAGGTGGAAAGTGAAGGTTGAAGGTCACTGTCAAAAGATGCATCAACCCGCATCGTCGTCAAAAGATATATCAACCAACATCACCACGTTTGATGAGTATTTTCATTCCGCACATCATGAAGCACTTAAATCACTCCAACAATATTGGCGTCGACCGGGACACGTACCTCACCAGCAGGATCAAATAATAAACAAGAGAGAAGTGTGGTAACGGGATTCTGAGGAAAGCAACACTGGACAACAATGTGCCAATAAACTGGAAATACTTTCATCGCGATGTTACCAACATACGGGAGCTATTTGCATTTCTCTCCATTAAGGTTGAAAAGCTCCACTATCAAGGTTGAAAGGAAGTGTTTGACACTTAATCTTTAAATTGCTTACAACGTGGGTCTCAAGTATGCTTTAAGAATGGAAGCCAACTGGAACTGTAGTATAACCATGTGTTTGGAACTTTAGATGATACTTACTTGAATGATGTAACATAGTGTAACTGCTATATGACTAAGTCTGTTGATGCAGTGCTGCTGCCTTCTCTTGACACTAGCCAATATTCCTAAGGAGTCAGACAGGTCTCGTTTTAAATTTCCAAATGTTTTGAAAATGTTCTGCAATACATCTACCATTGTCATATAGTTATTGTATTGATATTTCTTTTAATTATATCTCTACGTTCGGTTATCGTGTGATGTAAATATACACGATAAATCACTCGGTGTATATGGAGCAATTTCTAGCACATTACTATAAACCTAACTAGTGAATGAATAAGAGAGTGAATATAAACTTTTGAACCTCAGATGAACACATGTCAGATGTGAATGACTAAACCCATAAACATACAACATATTCGTGACAGCAGCATTGTCCGTTTCAGAAATGTACATGCGAGGAATAAAATCAAGCAATCAATGGGTTCGTGATGATGATCGCAGGACCAAAGTGAACAAACACACATATGCAGTTTGGCAGTTTATACAGACAACATCAAACTTTCCGTGTACATTCCACCTACAATTGAGTCTTCACAGCTGCTGCTCACAGACTTGCAGGAACTGCTAGCTGGTCACATGACCCAAGTACCAAGAACACAATCTCCCAAAATATAATATTTGACGTCAACTGACAACTCTAGCCAAGAACAGTTGTTTGTCTGTGCCGGTAATGCAGTCGCTTTACACGGACAACATAGTTGCAAATAAAATAAAATACACACATGCCACGGCTTACAGATTTCCAAGATACAATAAAAAAAATTTGAATGTTGGTAGGAATAGGGCTGCGTCCGGTTTTAATATGGATTTACTTTCTATTTTTAATTAATAATAATGAGTGTCTATTCTTGTAGTTACCACACAAGTATCAACCTAAATGACAAAGTTAGGTGCTAGCAATAGTGGTCGAAAAGCCAACAACTGTTGATGCTAGACATATTTCGAACAAGTTTAGTTTGATGTGATATTTTCTGTAGTTTCATAGATGGCGACATTTGAATGGCATAGGAATATTATTGACCGGTTACCTAGAGATAAACGGATTTATACAGTTTCGAGTAAACAATATGGATCTCTAACCAAGAAAATATGGCATGTCTGTTTAAAATAAGTAAGCAAATCAATAATCACACAATAAATATATCACAGTTGTGCTATAAAATACAGAGTTTCCAAACACACAAATCACAATATATGTGGCTATGCCACATTTATAGACATGACACGATGTTACACAGTTGACACCGAATTTAAAAGCTGGACAAATATACAACATTAGTGCAACACTAACAGATTCTGTAGATGATCTCCACTTAATCTACAGCCAGGCGACAAAACCGGGGAAAGGAATAACAAAAAAGACAACCTCTGATCCATGCAAGACACAGACTCCGCATGTGACAGATTTTATAGGAAAAAGGATTAGCTGTGTGACAGTGTCTAGCCAGCCAGTTATATGTACAGCTGCAGGGCCGTACTGATGCTGTGTACAATTTAGTTAGCATATTTAGCATTTTAAGGGACCTTTGATGCCCTTAGAATGAATCAATCAAATGCAGATTTATTGTGTATAGTGGCACTACCACATGAAATGTCTACGCAAAATAAACAAAATTATCGATCGGACTCCATTTTGGAACTAATATGTTAATTAATACACGTCAAACTGAAATTGTTCATTCAACTAACTATAGACCACTGCTATATGCACCACATTTATAGTTATATACCTTGACCATTTATGAAAATGTTGAGTTTGTAAAACACGTCAATTATTTTAAGAAAATTATACAAAATAAAAATGTGCTACTCACCGTTTTCAAATCGCGCCTAGCAAACAACTACTACGTTGAGTGGTGTCCCTGGCGGGTATGTAAATACTACTACCGTTGATTTGACTGCATTGCATACCAAGTACGCTATGACAGTGGGTGCCCACTTTGGCCATTTTATCCGCCCCTCCCCTATTTGATATTTGTGTCATGAAAGTAATTATTCATTCTCATAAAAACACCTTTTGAATGAAATTCAAACGGCATTTATGTGGGCAACAAAACCAATGCTTCTATTCTGGAATATACGGTAAGCTAAAAAAATTATGAGGCTGACGGAAACATGAGACTAGTTCTCCAATCCCAGCCTCTCTCTCGAAATTTCCAGAATTGAAAAGGTATATTCGCTCTCGATTTTTGAAGTTTGTTTTTCAAAAATACTGCTACGGGGTTGGTGTTGACGCTACATTTTTATTCTGTTTGTTAGACGCTACCGTCGTGATTCCTTTTGACCGGTTGTTTATTTAATTGCACTTGCGATCGCAGTGATGGAGACGATAAACATTGCTATTGTTGGCCATTCCTTTGTTCGCCGCCTTGCGGCTTTCGCGCTGACGCATCGGTCCATGAAGCTCGCTTTGGATGAGAGTTATCATGTTACCTTCATTTCGAGAGGTGGTTTGAAAGTGCAGCAACTATACACACTGACGCATGATATTTTAAATGCCAGTAGGGATGTAGTTTTCATCGAAATTGGGACGAACGATTTAATGAATTGTGGACATATTGAAGTTGGCGATAAAGTGTTGGCTTTCGCAACGTATTTAACTGTGATGGCAGGGGTCTGTCGCGTTGTAATCTCGCAAATGTTGTATCGTGATGCTAGCGCATCTGTTTCTCCAGTGGATGCCGATTTTAACACTAGGGTTTTTCTATACAATAAGTATATGCACGAGGCCACCAAATGTTTTGACACTGTTGGTCGCATCGTGGCGTGTGGTCTGACTGGAAGCAGTATCTACTTGATGGTGTACATTTTAATGACGAGGGAAATAGAAAATATTTCAATAGTGTTCGAGGGGCAGTTGTTGCCGCGGCGAATAAGTTGTAAAGTTGTTAATGCCGGAGGTGTTTTTTTGGGACAGATAAAGTTTGACAATTTCTGACAATTGGTTTGGATTTACTACTGCTTAACACATTTTTGATGGTGTGGCCGTGTAAATGTTCTGCCACTAGGCCTAGGGCTGTGCCCTTGTGAGCCGTGTACATGTTCTGCCATTGTGGCTGTGCCCTTGTGGGCCGTGTAAATGTTCTGCCATTATGGCTGTGCCTTGTGGGCCGTGTAAATGTTCTGCCACTGGCTGTGCCCTTGTGGGCCGTGTAAATGTTCTGCCATTATGGCTGTGCCCTTGGGGGCCGTGTAAATGTTCTGCCACTGGCTGTACCCTTATGGGCCGTGTAAATGTTCTGCCATTATGGCTGTGCCCTTGGGGGCCGTGTAAATGTTCTGCCATTATGGCTGTGCCCTTGGGGGCCGTGTAAATGTTCTGCCACTGGCTGTGCCCTTATGGGCCGTGTAAATGTTCTGCCATTATGGCTGTGCCCTTGGGGGCCGTGTAAATGTTATGCCACTGGCTGTGTGCCCTTGGTGGCCGTGTAAATGTTCTGCCATTAATTATGGCTGTGCCCTTGGGGGCCGTGTAAATGTTATGCCATTCTGGCTGTGTGCCCTTGGTGGCCGTGTAAATGTTCTGCCATTATGGCTGTGCCTCTGGCGGCCGTGTACATGTTTTGGCATTCTGGCTGTGTGCCCTTGGTGGCTGTGTAACTGTTCTGCCATTCTTAGGATACCCTCGGTGGCTTTGTAATTATTTGTTCCGTTGCAATTCCTTAGTTACAGAGGTTGGCATTATTACCCATACGCTTTTATGACTATCCTGGTTTGGGTTTTATGGTACAGAACATACTGTTGGTGGCAGTACATATTAATGCAATTACAGTGTGTAACGTTTGTATATTTGTGTTTCGTTCCTACTTTGGCCTGCTTCCATATTAGCTAGAATGAATTTACCTAGCGGTATGGGTTCATTATAATGTTCATTATAATATATGACCCAGTGTCTGCCCGGCTTAGTATCGTTATCGCGAGACAGCCGTGGGACCTCCTCGCAAACGAGACGGTTGATGGGGATTGGCCCGAGGAAAGGACATCCACAGCCATGGCGATGGTTCCACCAGCCCCAGTGTTGTCAGCACCTCCTCCAACTGGCGAGATTGGTATCCTACGTGACCAGATGCGGTCTATGCAGGAACAGGTGGAATCAATTCGGGAGGCGGTCATGGGGATGGCTGCATCCTCTCAGGTAGCGAGGGAGGCGACCCCAGTGGCAGCGGCATTAGCAACACCAGCAGCAGCCGGGTCAGCAGCAGCGGCTGGGTCAGCGGCAATGGTCACTGAGTCGAGCATGGGTGAGCTATGTGAGGAATTACCTCAATACCCCTCTAACATGAGGGCATTGGCAGCAGTACCGCTTGGTAGCCTGGTGGACCAAAAGATTAAAGACAGAATTTGGTCCAACCAATATATCGATTTGGCTTTACTAATTAGTGACGCAGCGCATGAAACAACATATATGTCTCCCAATCTCACCTTTGATCAACCTCGGTCGCAGGTCATAAAGAAAATTGCTAACATCGAAGTAGTATATAGATTACACACACCCTAGCCCCGCCCCTTTTTAGACCTAACTACGTGCATAAAAAACGTCCTTATCTTTTTCGGGAACCTAGTTATAAAAAAAAGATCAAAGGGTTTTGTGTAACCCGAGAGAAATCGGGAACCTACTTATAAAAAACGTGATTGATGGCCTGTCACTTTTGATTGATAATAGTAAAGCGCCATCTAGTGGTTAATCCAGTAACTGATAATATTAAGGCGCCATCTAGCGATTAACCCAGTTTACCCCTAGCGATCAACGTCCCAAGCGATCAACGACTAGCGATCAAAGCGTATATAACCGAGATAAAACCACTCGTAGACGCCGGCGCCGGATTAGCTCTCCTAGGAGCGCGTTCGACTAGGGATCGAAAGATTTCGGGTCCGAATCCGTACGTCGGCACCTTTTTAGATGCGTCATCTGTGACTATATAAGCGGTGTCGGTAGCGGTTTATCGGTAGTAGTCATGTTGTCGTCGGAACCTATAAAGTTTGGCGGCTCGCGCTCCTTGTCGAATATGTACAGGTGCCGATTGACGGCGTACGGTCGGGTCTTCCGATCCGTCGAGCACGCCTATCAGTATAGGAAAGCCCTATTCAACGAAGACCTCGCATGCGCCGCGTGTATCAAAAGAGCGCGATCGCCCTACGTAGCGAAACGACTCAGTTACGGTATTCGAAAAAAGAGAACGGGAACCGAATGGAACGTCGTTAGGGTCGCTTGTATGAAGGGCCTGTTGATGAGTAAGTTCGGCGGGGAGTTGAAGGCCGATCTGTTGGCCACCGGGGACGCCGAATTGGTGGAGTGGGTGCCGAGTAGGGAGGGTTTCTGGGGTACCAGGATTGGGGACGTTGAGGGAGAGAACAAGCTCGGTAAACTGTTGATGGAGGTGCGCGACGTTTATAAAGACGCGTAAAAAACATCAGCCAGTATCAGTCGTGAAAATGGGCGGACCGTTGTTGAAGCATCCGTTTACGTGTATAGTATCAGGGCCTACGGGATGCGGTAAGACGACGTTCGTCGACCGTCTGATACGATGCGCTATGATCGATCCGGCGCCCGAAAAAGTCCTGTGGTGTTACGGGCAGTGGCAGACCGCCTACGCGTCTATGTCTCCGGAAATAGAGTTTGTAGACGGCCTGCCGACTACGACGTATTTAGACGGTAAAAAGAGGACGCTTTTAGTACTCGACGACCTCATGGAGGAAGCCGATAGCGGGGTGACGGCGCTATTTACTAAAAAAAGTCATCATTGTAATACGTCGGTCGTACAACTCCGACAGAACATGTTTCCGAAAGGGGGAGAAAACCGCACAATCAGCCTGAACGCCCAATACTTAGCGCTATTTAAGAACCCCCGAGACGTTGGTCAAGTAGGTCACCTAGCGAAACAGATGTATCCGGGAGAGGTCAAGTACATGATAGAGTCTTTCAAAGACGCGACGTCGACGGCGTACGGCTATCTCTTCGTCGACCTGAAACAGGAAACGGAAGAGTACATGCGCCTGCGTACGTGTATATTTCCGGACGACCCCCTTCAGTACGTCTACGTACGGAAGGGTGGTCAACTATAAGTAGAGAGGGACGTCGCCGCGTACGCATTAGTCGGTATGACGGGAAGACGCGCGGTGTTAGCGGCGAAGCGACGACCGAAGGCGGCGACGACATTTTCGGAGCAACGCCTGAAGAGACACATTTTCGCCCTGCAGTTGATGGATAGACATAAGCGGAACATCGATCTGCGAAAAGCCGTTCTCGCCCACTCGGAGGTCGGTCTCATATGTAGTCTATGCGATTGCGCGTACAATATTCTGAGAGGGAACGTGAAGGTGTCGCCGAAGCAGAAACGCGTGTTGACGAAATACAGAGATCACCTGCGTGACTTGGTCAACAAACGAATTCCGGTGAAGCGGAAGCGAGCCATCTTGCAAACGGGGGCTGGTGGTTTTCTGACGGCCCTGCTAGCGCCGTTAGCGAGCACCGTTCTCCTGCCACTACTCAAACAGTTCATCGGGGGTTAATCGATGCAGTACGCGAAGAAGATGGCGTTGGTCGACCCGCGATTGGTGGAAAGTCTCCTTCAACCGCAGCAGCCGTCGTCGAGCAGCACGCCCCGATCACGTGTACTGAGTAGCCTGGACAGCGACATGAAAGATATTCTAGAGCGATCGGATTTATCCGAACGCGATAAGGTGGTGTCGTACAATCAGCTGCTGAGTCGCTACAACACTATAGAGGCGGCTCGAACGGCGCAATCGGTACGCGTGTCGATGGTCAACGCCGACGGCGGCGAGATACCACAGCCCACGGCGGCGGCGCCGCCGCCATCGTCGGAGGCCGTAGAGCGCGAAATCGTAGCCAGCATGCCGAAAACGCTGAAAGGGAAGGCGAGTCTACTTATCGCGAAAATGAAAGCCGATCCCTTGTGTCGATGGAACGAACGCGGCGAATTCGTGTACGACGGTAAAACGATCGCGGGGAGTAACATGGTCGATCTAGTGAACGATCTCATGCGAATGAGAACGAAGACGACGCAGCCCCTAGGATGGCGCGCTTTCGGGTTGAGTATGAAGGGTATGAACATTCCTATGGAGTTCGTCGGCAACCCGCGCTATCGGGAGTACATGGAGCGACGGCGGCGGCGGTCAAGAGAAGAGGAGGAGGCGGGATCGGTCAGTTCAGCGGGGAAGGCGGTACGAAGACGACGTTCTAGAAAGAGAGCGTTGGACGTGTGGGAATCGATGTGACGATGCCGTCGATACAACGAACGGTCGCCGTCGTCGGTCTCATCGTCATCGCGGTTATCGCTCTCTATATAATATTCGTCGTTCATTGGTCGTCGTCGTCGTCGTCGTCATGGTGTCCGGGTGGAGTCGTCGTCGTCGTCCAAAACGAAACCTTCGAAAACGAAACGACGACGACGACGACGATGCTGAACTGAATGAACTCTACTTCGATCCGAAACGGGCGGGAAGTTACGGAGGTGTCGACGCGTTGCACCGGGCGTCAAAGGGGGGGGGGGGGGGCGACGACGACCGGATGTCGAGAGGTGGCTAGCGGCGCAGGACGCTTATACTCTACACAAACCGGTTAAAAGACGTTTCAAACGACGTTGCGTCATCGTGGGCGGTCAAAACCAGCAGTGGCAAGCTGATCTGGTCGATCTGACTAGGTTAAAAAAACACAACGACGGTATAACATTTCTATTGACGGTCATCGACGTGTTTTCGAAGCGGGCGTGGTGCGTTCCGTTGAAGAATAAGTCCGGCGCATCGCTCGACGCGGCCTTCGCGCGTCTGCTGAACGACGCGCCGCCGAACGCGCTGCAGACCGATAAGGGGACCGAGTTTCTGAACCAACCCCTGCAAACGTTCCTAAAGAGTCGCGGCGTTCATCATTTCGTGACGCATAACGAGGAGACTAAAGCGAGCGTCGTGGAACGATTCAATAGGACTTTGAAAACGCGCATGTGGCGTTATTTTACGAAACACGAGACGCTGCGCTACGTAGAGGCGCTACCGGATTTCGTGCATTCGTACAACAACGCCTATCATCGAAGCATCGGTAGGACGAATCAGGAGGACGTATGGCAACGCCTGTACGGCGGCGGCGGCGGCGGTAGGGAGAAAAAACCGAAACTTCGCGAAGGAGATCGCGTGCGTATCAGTAAGACGAGGGGTCAATTCAAAAAAGGATACATGCCTAATTGGAGCGAGGAGCTCTTCATCGTCGTAGAGGTGCATCCATCCGAACCGCCCGTTTATCGCCTGAAGGACGACACCGGGACACCGGTAGAGGGCGCCTTCTACGAACAGGAAGTACAACGCGTAGTCGTTCCGAAGGACAAACGGAGGCGCTCGTGAAATGGAGCGGTTACCCGGCCTCCTTCAACAGTTGGATCGACGCCGCGGCGCTCGTGGACCTATAGCATGCGTTGGACGCGTCACGAGGAATGCTGGCGACTGCACGAGTCGTGCTTATGCAGGGGAACGTCGCTCCTCCCGTATAAGGGGCCCTGCTGTACCCGCAGACCGCAGTGGCGCGATGATGATGATCGACGAGGCGGCGGCGAGGGACGAGCAGCAGCCGAAGAAGAAGACTACCAAAGAGGACTCCGTCGACGCCGCTACTGGTTCAGAGAAGCCGACGAAAACTACCAACGAGGACTCCGTCGACGCCGTCGAGAACGCCGACGACTCCACCGTCCACGAACCCGATCCATGGCGGCTCTGCGGTAACGAATGCCCAAAGGCCGAAATCGTATTCCTCTGTCAGGTCATCGTCCTGTACTTCGTCATCGCCGTTAGTATATACAATCTGACGCGGGGGCAAGGCGACTCCAATCTGTGGACGGCGCTGTTGAGCAGCTGTCTCGGTTATCTGCTCCCGAGTCCGTCTATGAGCGGCGGCGGCGGTCGACGACGATGAGACGATGGCGGTATCGTCTGACTTTTACCTGACGCTACCGAGCAATGCGTCTATGAAGCGGCACCCAGAAAATACGTTGACGCACTACATCACGACGCTGCCGCGACGTTTTGACCTGCCTGGCGGAGAATGGGAATGCGGACTGGTGACGCTACAGTATCCGCACACGTGGTACAACGTGAGAGAGGCGGATGCCACGTTCTACCTGTCTGCGCCACGCGGTGAGATGGGTCTTTTCACGACCATGGACGGTATCGGAATATACCGACAGGGTACGATTACTCACGGTTTCTACAACAACGTTTACGTGCTACTACGCGAGCTCAACGAGGCGCTAATGAAATTGTGTACCGATAAGGTCAAGGTGCGTCTAGAGTACAGTGGCGTCTCTAACCGAATGACGCTGCGTATGTCGGCGGGTGTCGCCTTTACCCTACCCGATACGAGCCGTCTGAAGAGCCTGCTAGGTTTCCATAAGAACGTTATCGTAAGTCCGCCGATGATGGGGCCCGAACCGGAAGTCGTCGTTATCGAGACGAGCCCCGCCGCGTACACGTACGCGTACGAAGGTCGCAATACGGTGGATATGAAGGCGGGCGTCGACACCCTGTACGTGTACACGGATCTCGTGGAATCGCGCGTTGTCGGCGACGTGTACGCGCCGCTCCTTCGAAACATCGCCGTCTTCGGTATGAACGGTAGCGTTATTTCGGAAACGTTCGATCGCGTCCAATACGTGAAGCTGCTGCGGCATCAATTCGACACGATCGAGGTCGATATAAGAGACGATTGTGGTCAACCGATACCATTCGAGCGGGGGAAGCTAGTGGCGACGCTTCACACCAGACGCTGTAAATCGAGATTGTTTTAACTACCATGCCGAACCCGTACGAGGACTACTACGTTCGACAGGTCGGCGGTCAACTACCGGTCTTCGTCGGCGGTCGGGGTCAACGAGGACACGGTCTGGGTAATATCTTCGGGAGCCTGTTTCGAAGCGTCATGCCACTTTTTAAGAGAGGCGCTATGGCGTTGGGAAAACGCGCGCTCAAAACCGGCGTGCACGTGGCGCGGGACGTCGTCGGCGGCGGCAATCTGAAAGCGTCGGTAAAACGACGCGCGAAGGAGGCCGGCGTCGATCTTCTGGACGGCCTATTGAAAGGGCCGGCGCCGAAGAAGAGACGGTTGAAAAAAAGACCGCCTATAAAGAAGCCGCGTCGAACGGCGACGACCGTCAGTAGACGGAAGAGAGGGCGTCGACCGGTCGATATATTCGAAGCGTAACGATGGCGTTCGTAAAGACAGCGTGCGAGGGCGTGAAGGCCGAACTGGACCTGTTCACCGGACCGCTGACGCAGAAGAGCATCGAGAGCAGTCATTGGACCGTCTACCAACCGCTGACGGCTCTCGACGCCGGCGGTCCCATCGAGTTCCTCATTCCGGGGTCGGGTAACGACTATACGGACCTGGCGACCCTTCAAACGTACGTCCGCTTCAAAGTGGTTCAGGGGGACGGTACCGATCTGGCGGCCGGCACCAACGTGGCGCCGGTCAACAATTTCCTCCATTCGATGTTCAGTCAAATCGACGTGTCGCTGAACGGCACGCTCGTGACGCCATCGACCAATACGTACGCGTATCGGTTCTACATCGAGACCCTGCTGAGTTTCGGTAGCGACGCGAAACGATCACATCTCACGGGGTCGTTGTGGTACAAAGACAGCGCCGGACACATGAACGCGCGCGGGGACGACAACACCGGGTTCGTAGCGCGGCGCGATCTGACGGCGGGCAGCACCGAGGTGGAGATGATGGGACACCCGCACGTCGACGCGTTTACGCTAAACCTCCTCCTACCGAGCGGCGTCGACACGAAAATACGCATGATCCAGTCGAAGGACGCCTTCGCGCTCATGGGTGCGGCTGCCGCGCCGGGGTGGCGTATCTTGATACGCTCGATTTGCCTGTTCGTCCTAAAAGTGAAGTTGAACCCGGAAGTCCAGCTGGGTCACATCAAAGCGTGGACTTTGGGAACGGCTAAGTTTCCGAAGCGCCGCGTCGGCTGCAAGTCGTTCTCGATAGCCGCGGGTACGCTATCGCACACGCACGAGAACCTGTACATGGGTGCGATTCCGAAACGCATAATCCTGATGATGATCGATAACGCCGCCTACAACGGAGACTACACTAGAAATCCGTTCAACGCGCAGCACAACGACATAACCTTCCTCGCGCTCACCGTCGACGGACGTCAGGTGCCGAGCAAGCCGCTGCAGCCGGACTTCCCGCACCACCGGTGCATACGAAGCTACATGAATCTCTTCGAGGCCACCGGAAAGGCGGGCGAGGACGAGGGGAACGACATATCGCGCTCGGACTTCGAAGCCGGCTACACCGTCTTCGCCTTCGACCTGACCCCCGACTGTTGCGACGGGGATCATTTCAACGTCGTGCATCAGGGGAGCGTGGATGCTGAAATGCAGTTCTCGACGCCGCTACCCCGACCGGTGAACGTCGTCGTGTACGCGGAATTCGAGACGGTGATGGAGATCGATCGGACCCGGAACGTCCTGTACGACTGTACCTCGTAACCATGGATACGTTCCAACTGCTGCGTCGACTCGAACTCGACGCGTACGCTAAACGCGTCGTCGTCGGCGTCGTGCCTAAAGACGCGCTACTTACCACCGCCACCGCCGCCACTTACCCGATGGCCTTCGTGTGCAATACCGACGACGGCGGCGAACCGGGGGAGCATTGGGTGGCCGTCTACGTCGATCGGCGAGGCGTCGGCGAGTACTTCGATTCGTACGGTCTGCCGCCGCTGCACGCCGACTTCCGCGCCTTCCTGCACCGACACTGCGGCGACGCGTGGACGTACAACGACAAGCGACTGCAGAGCGTCGTCTCTAACGTGTGCGGACAATATTGCGTCGCCTACCTACTCCTCCGATGTCGCGGCATGCCGTTGACGACGTTCCAGAACCTATTCGGCACCAATCGGGTGGACAATGACTCTCTCGTATTCGATTGGCTAAAGCCATTGCATTAACGCCTCGCTTTTACGTGTATAGTAGTAGTAATAAAAAAAACGATGATGAAATGTACGCAATTGTGTTTTTATTACCCTACCTACATACATACATACATACATACATACAGAACCCTACCCCTAGGCGGCCCCCCACCCCTAGGGTAGGTTTAGTTATACGAGTTAGACGAGTATCGGCGCCGTGGTGACGCCGTCGTCGAGCACGCGGCGTTTAGCGTAGAAATAGCTCAACGCCGCGCGCTCTTGAACGTACGTCAACACGGACGAGTTTTTCACTTGGAAACCGCGGTTCCAACCGACGCCGCTGCGTCGGTCGCGCAGTACGGCGAGGAAGTCGTGCTCGTCGATATCGTTCTGACGTTTACTCAATCCCTTCGTGCTGCACTTCGCGCCGTTGTCGCCGCCGAAGCAGTAGTACGTCTTACTGCACAGCGCCACGATTCCGTCGCCGCGCCACTCTTCTTTGAAGAGACCCGGCGTTCGACGATCGAATAGAAGACGGCGCGCGCAGCAGTCCCCACCCTCCCACGTCAGTCCGGCGACGCGGCGCCGTACGTACACGTCCACGTGCGCGTCGCAACATTCGGCCGGAAACCAGAGCGACCGATTTCGGAAGTAGTGTTCGCGCAGCGCTTCCGGTACGAGCGCGTCGATGTCGTGACCCGCGAGGGCTACGTACGCCGAGTCGGTGTCCATAGCGCAGTACTGGAAGAGCGGGCGTGGAATGTAGGCGTCGACGAAGTCGTAATAAAATTCGAGCTGTCGTAATGTCGCGTATTGATACACGAAATAACCGATTTGAATCGGCAGGTCGTAGACGACGGTGCGCTTATTCAACGACGACGTCGAGTTGTCGGAAGCGACGGTTGTTGACGAGTCGCGAGGCGCCTACCGACGTAGCGTACTTGATATCCCGGTGCCGATCGACGCGCGTAATCGTCTTCCCGTACGAACTGTTGCCGAGTAGTTTGAAGGTGTCGGCGATGATCGCTTTGTCGGGGTCGACGTCGCCCTCGCGTCGCGCCGTCGACACCGTGTCGCCGAAACGGCGAAAGCAGGCGATCGGCGTGTACTCGATCACCTGGTAGATGCGCGCGACGACGAGCCCGTGCTCCAGATACCAGCGTAGGAGGGGCGTGGCGAGCACGATCGCCGTGCCAAAGTAGCTACCAACGAGCGTCCGTTGAGGTCGGGTGAGTAGATCGTGCGACTCGGCGTAGCGGCGCATGAACGGGCTGAGATCGTCGCGCGCGATATCGACGTTCTTGAATACGGGCTGCATTTCGGCGAACTTAGCGCGCAGCGCTTCCGGCACGGCGATATCGCACTGCACGAGACCGAATAGAGAGCCGTCGCGTACACCCTCCAGTATCGTCGAGTGCGTTACGCGCCTCGCGTCGGGTGGCGCCACGGGTGGTCTCACGGCTCGCCACTGGCACTCCCACATTTCGACGACGGCATCGACGTGGCGGCGCAGGTAGGCCGTCACGGCGATTGTCGCGGCGTACAGCGTCGTCATCGGTTGACCGTTGACGGCGTTCGTCGTCACGTGCGTCTGGCATAACGGGCAGCCGTGAAAGAAACAACCGTGAAATTGATACGCCGTTCGCGTGGCGGCGCACCAACCGTCGACTCGGTACTTACCGACGCGCTTCTCGCGTCCGTTCAACTGGTGCCGTATAGGAGCGCCGATTCGTTTCGCTTCGTACGTCAACCACTCTACGGCCATACGACCGTAGCGGTGCACGTGTTCCGCTCGAAAGCCGTTCTCCGCGCGTCGGCGCGTGTACCAACCCGTCGGCATTTCCCGCATCATCGCCGATAGATAGAGACCGTTCGCGTCATAGCCGACTATCGAACGACACGGGTTGTTACCGCCTCGAATCGACGTCACGCCGGCTTCGTGATGACGCGAGAAGATGATCGATGGACCGCCGACGATCTGCGACTGCAGTAGGCGGTGCAGGTCTTTGTTCGGTTCGTTGAACAGCGAGAAATGGATTGATGGCGGCAGGTCGTTGAATAGGTACAACAACGCAAACCCCGGTACGCTGATGGCGTCCTTGAACATGTCGATGCGCTGACGGCGATAGAAGGCGAACTGCCGCTCGAGGGCCTCGAGAAACGGCGCCACATCTCGGTTATTATACCAGATTAGAAAATCGCGCATCGTCGTCATGCGCTCGTCGCGCCACGCCGTCCCACACATTTCGTACGCCTCCGCGGAGATTCCCTCGCGTTTCAGGTGGCTGTAGAAAGTTTCGCGCGGCGGCAGGACGGTTTCGTCCAGGCGCGTCAACGCGTCGATATATTCGTACGGAAAGTACCCCTTCGTCGCCGCGCAGTCGTACGCTTTCAGATAGCGCTCGTAGCTGACACCGGGCGCGAGGTAATTAGTTATGTCGAGAAATTTCAATGTCGACGTCGTCAGGCACATGTAAGCGTTCTGTCGTTTAATGGTGAACGCCGACGATGTGTGCTGCGCGTCGTCGGTTATGAGCAGGGGGGTCAAGTACTTTTTGACGACATTCAAATCGTACTTACCGCTGTTGAAACCCAGTACGGGCATTTGACGAAGGTGCGTCCACAGGCGGTCGGCGAGTGCGGCGTACGGTGACGAATCGTTGTCGTCGTCGTCGCTTCGTCGCCGCCAGTCTTCGTCGAGTGCTTCGAGCGCCTCGAAGACCGCGTCATAGCGGGGGCGTAGAACCGCGCACGCCGCCGCGCTCACGGCTTCCAGGTCATCGATGAGGCGGCGCGCTATGTCGGCCGAATCACCGGTCGTGACGTAACAGCGCGCCGCTTCGTGTCCGGGCACGTTCGACGCAACGCTCACGCTGAGCAGTTCGTGTCGCGCTAGCCACCGACATTTGTCGGTATCCGGCGGTAGTTCGTTGGCGGCAAAATAACATTCAAAATCGAATGTCGCGCGGTACGGATAGTAGCGCAGATCGTCGTCGCCGACGTCGATACCTTCGTCGTCGAGTCGTTGAAATACGGACGGCGTCGGTCGGTAGACGCCGCCGGGAAACACGTGACGAACACCGCCCTCGCACGTCGCTTCGTGACTTCGTAATAGTGACGGGTACCGCCAGAGGGAGTTGCCGCATTTCGAGCACTTGTACGTTTTCGCGTACGCGCGCAGGTCGATTATGTACGAAAAGTGATTCTCGTACAGGTTGACATTCAGGGTCGTGGGGTGCGCTTCGATCGACCGACGGACTAGTTCGGCGGCGCCAGTCGCCGTTAGTCGATAGACGGCGATGTTGATGCCAAAAAGCGTCTCCACGCGTTCCAGTTCGTTCAGGCGCACGCCGTTCGGCGTCGGGGCGTAGCACGCGCTCAGTTGTTTAGCTACTCGCGTTAAACGGGTCGTATTTAGGCTCCCATCGCAGCCGCCTTGCAGGTGGATGCCGATGCACCGGAAGAGGCATAGATGATCGTCGTAGGGCTTGCCTTGACGATCTTTCGTCAACGTCACGACGTGCTTGTTGTTACGCACGTAGGCGGGGAGCGCGGCGCCGACGCACCCGATAGGATTGTTTAGGATGGCGTTCACGAAGTAGGTGGCGTTCGTTACGAGCTCGACCACCCATCCCGAGTCGGGGCGCTGTGCGATGACGTACTGTAGTACGTCGGTCGTGCGCACGACGTCGAGGAATCGTTCGAAAGAACGGCTATCGGTTACGAGGGCGGGTGTTTCGAGAAGGCGACCGCAGCAGTTACAGGACGAATGAAAATAGCGGTAACGGCCCGACACCTTGTGGCGTAACACGAAACCATAGCTTACGTTTATTTTAAACGCATTCTTTTGTTCGCTAAACATAACCCTCAGACGCGGTTCGAGCACCCGCGTACTCGTACAGGCGGTCATGCGATAGTTGTAGCGGGACTGTACGGCACCGAGCGCTACCGACGTCTCTATGCTACGTCGATGCTCGTCCACGACGCGTTGAAGAGCGTCGGCTGATGGTGGTGGTGGTGGTGGTGGATTATCATCGGGAGGTGACGACACCTCCGGATGACCGCACCGTTCCCTCAGGTGTCGTAGCATCGCGGCGCGCGTACTGTACGTTACGCCGCATTTCGGACACGCTCGTCGCTTTACGCATAGCGCGTCATCGCCGCATCGTTTCGAACTCTTCGCGTGTCGCTCTAACGTCGACTGTTTCGCGAAATAAGTACCGCATTTCGGACATTGCCACCTAGTAGCAGTAGGCGGCATACTTTTTTTTGTGCTGCTACTTTTTCGAACACCCCTATTTATAACGAGGTACGGACATGCGCAGTGAGTGGTGTAACGTGGGGGTGGCGGTTTTGTTAGGTAACGATGCGTATGGGGTGGCGGTTTTGTTAAGTAACGATGCGTATGGGGTGGTGGTTTTGTTAAGTAACGATTAATGATGTTGAGGTACGGACACGCGCAGTGAGTGGTGTAACGTGGGGTGGGTTTTTTATTATGCACGGTGAGTGGGGGTGGCAGTTTTGTTAGGTAACGATGCGTATGGGGTGGTAGTGGTGGTTTTGTTAAGTAACGATTACTGATGGTTTTGTTAAGGTTTTTCGAACACCCCTATTTATAACGGAGGTACGGACATGCGCAGTGAGTGGTGTAACGTGGGGGTGGTGGTTTGTTATGCGCGGTGAGTGGGAGTGGTGGTTTTGTTAAGTAACGATGGGGTGGTGGTTTTGTTTAAGTAACTGGTGATGCGCGGTGAGTGGGGGTGGTGGTTTTGTTAAGTAACGATGCGGTGGTGGTATTGTTAAGTAACTGGTGTGTGTGTGTGTGTGTGTGTGTGCGTGTGTGCGTGCGTGCGTGCGTGTGTGCGTGTTAACTCGGAAACGGAACGTACATTTTCAACGTTTTATTAAGCATCGTACAACGAAAAGCGATATTAAAAGCAAATCAGCAGAATAGCCAGTAATGTTCATTCGATTTAAAGGCCGCTTCTGCACTGTATGTAGACGTGCACTGCCGATTCCAGTCGAGCGCGGTTGATGAAGTCGCGCCAATCCGTGCCAAGTAGCCAGTCCGACACGAACTGGACCAAATACAGTTCCCCCACTCGCCCCGGTTGCTGCCCGTGCGCCTTCGCGTGTAGTAGCTGCACCAGACGTACGAAGGTTGGTATCAGCGATCGATGCAGACACGTTTCCAACACGGCGTTGAAGTGTTGCGTGACGAGGTCAGCTACGTTGTCGTAGCGCAGTGCGTACTCACGAGTAGGCCGACCCGCTCGATAGCCGACCATATGCACGTACGGACAGCCCTCATTAACTTCGCAAGCACCGCATCGATCGCGCGCCGTCTCCAATATCAGCTCACCGAGGTGTTCAGCGAGAAGGGACATCGCATGTCGTTCATATCGGCAGGCCACCTGACCCCGCCCCGGCTCGACGACGTGTCGTTGCATCACGTCCGACGGTGATGGGTTCCAACAACACGACGGCACGATCTGGTGTAGACTTTCGTAAGGCGGTGGTGCACCAAGCGCCTCCTCGATGATAGCATCCAACGCGCTATCGACGCCGCCCGCGCATCCCTACAGCACAAAGCAGGCGCCTACAAACACACATTACACTTCCCACGGCGATCGTGCGCACGATCGTACTTCACACGTTCAAGCCGTCGTGCTCTCTACAACACACATTATTATCATTAGTCCGCCTCTTTTTCAGCGGTAACACGAGCCAGCAGCGCAGCATCTTTCGTCTCACTATCCGTCACTGTACGATCGAGTAGTGTTTGTACGAACAAGGCAACCTCCGCGTACCTTGCACGCATCCGTTCATTATTGGCTAACATTTCCAGCAGAACTCGGCGCACCTCCTGTAGACAAAACATAAAAATAAATGTCATGTTTTAAATAAGCTGAGCACCGTTCTATTATGTAGCTCGACTAGTAGGCTCTCTTCGCTTCGTAAGCTGAACACCAGGCCATTACGTAATTTTCCACTATCTCGTCTAGTAAGCGCGCAGCCTCGTCACTTGTCGGTTTACCAGTTAGCAACGCCGTCACCAGCGGGGCCTCCTATAACACAAGAAACCCATTAGTCGTCAACGTCTCTCTTCAGTGTGCGCACCGTATAAGACGCCTCGCCTTGCCAGGTAGTCTTAAGAACACTGAGCTCCACTTTAGTACCGGCCAACTCAAGTACAGTATCGCGAAGTTCCTCCTCATTTAACTCCACCAAGTAATCAGCCCGGTACTCAACCAGCTTCGCCATTTGCGTGTCAAACAACGTCAGCCACATCTCATCTTCCTCGTCATCTCCATCTCGTATCATGACACGCAACGCAAAGTAATTTTTCACCATATCCGGTTCCCCGTGGGTTCGACATAACATCACGCCGTCTGTGTTTTGATACAGCTTGCGTCGGCAATGGGAACAGCCCCTGTACGTGCACTTATCCCGATAACTCACAGCCTCGATGAAGGCGAGGGTCTTAAGTTTATATACACCGTTCTTAGCGCAGGCCAGCTCCCTTACACTCACCAATGTAGCCTGTGATGACTTTGCAGTGCTGCATTCTCTCTCAAGCGAAGCACGCCGAGTCGGCGGTGCTTCCAACGCCGCTTCGTCAGCCCCACGTTTACGCCCAATCGAGGACGCTAACACCAACACGGGTCTCTTAGCAGACGGTGTGGTCGCTTCCGCAGGCGGTTGTTGTTGACTGCCACTCGCCTTACACGCTTGTTTACGTATTGCCTTCAGCTTTTTCAACGGTGTCGTCATCTCGTTATGATCGGCCATTCTCGCGGTGGAAGAACTTCTACGGCTGTTGCTGCTGAAATCAGTCAGACCACTTGGGTTATACCACATACAAAGTTTTCCACCGCTTTATATAAGCAACATACGGCGCATGCGTACTTAACACATACCACCCTAATCGACGGTTCTATTACAACGCATAACTGCCTAGTATCCGATGACTTTTATTTCCTGAAAAAAATTGGACGGTCATGTAGTGCGTTCGTTGACAAACGTTTATTTACAGCCAATTTTAATACAATAACCACACCACTTAATTCCCTACGCACCACCGATCCCACATAACGCTTAAATTCATACTTTTAACGCGTCGTTTACGCTTTGGAAAAAGCATTGTTCGCTCTTCACATTCCTTTCACGATAAGCTACCCCATTAGCATCACAGCTGGTTTGCGTCACCATCCGGTTTCTAGTCATCGCCAAGATAAAAATTACACGGCCACGTTAGTGCGTCCTTTGTCAAATGTGACTTTCACATCGAATTTCTCTATTATTAACACTCCACAACATGCCTGATCCCTAACTAAGCGTACACAACGGTTCATTTTATGTATTTAAACGTTCGTTTATTGCTGTTTTAATCTTTTTACCTTCAATGTTTTACTTAAGTTTTGCGCATGCGCTCTTAACACATACCTAACTTCATACAACAACGCACCGGTCTTCGCTCATTCGTTATCATGGCCGCCTCCCGAACAGTCGCTACGCGAAAAACTGCCGCTGCAAACGAACAGCGGTACGTTGTACTTCTTATTACTTTTTTTATATAACTTACTATCTAATTCTTCATTTACATATCACTACAACTGTAACTTTATTTCATTACTTTCAGTGGTTACTTTTTTTTCGATTACCCCGATTTATAATTTCTTTAATTATTTCGTACAGCTGTCGGTTTTCAAAGTAGGTTTGTGCAAACTGCCTTTCATATATGACAGAAGCATATTTTCATTTCTGGTCACAGTGGTCTTATAGATGTTTCAAATATTCATTATCTACTACATTGTAGACGTGCTACTTGCTTTTCTGGAGGATACACTGTTGGCGACTTTACTATTTCATAATTTATTTACTGATATTTAGTACACGTTTTCATTCTTTATTTAATAAATTTTTCCTATACGTAATTCATTTCACTTATTCAACAAATGCGTTATTCACAGAAACCACCTGCAACGTCCCGTCATACTGCCAACACGAGCATACATGGATATGACTATCCCCCTCTGTCGCGTCACCGGCGTGGTACGACCGCCAACACCAGTCGATCTCCAGGAATCGCGGGAAGACAACTGGCCGGGGTTGACGGACGCCGAATGGATCAACCCTACTATACCCAACCCGGCCACAGTCGACCTGCCTTCCGTCGAGCCCGACGGAATCATGTCGTCCTTTTCCGTACGCGGGGTGGACGGTTCCTGGTATACGCCTACACCTGCCGATGAATTATACGAAAGACGTGGTTTCAATGCGCCTTTAATACCAGTAGGTCGATCGACCTTATTGCAGCGTCAATTCGACGCGGACCGTATGCGAACAGCGCGACTACCGCGCTTGGGACAGTCTGAGAGCAGCCCGTCCAGTTCTCGACACCGTCATGATTTCTATGAATAAACACAAATACCTTACACCGCATTCACTCGTTATCTATCGCCTATAAGTAGCCTGTCTTACCGTTGCTTACAGCTTTTAAATACTAAACTTATGCATGCTCCTCGTTTCGTTTTGCTAGTATTGTCTATATAAAAACATACCACCATTCCGCGTCCGTTCGTCTATCCACCGCGTAAACATCCCGCTGCCTCAAAAACCCGACCGCTGATTATAGCTTTTAAACGCGTGCATAGGCTCCGTTTCCACAACGCCAACCAGCTTAATTCAACGCCGTTACAAAACCGGCTAACAGAGTACTAGCCGTAGATCTATTTTTATCCGCCCGTATCTAGGCCGACCGGTCGTATATCAACTTTCACCGCTGCAGCGATATCTAGGGTACAGCGGCTAATCTCGCACACACTGGGTTTAGTGCCTTCGTAACCACGGTGGTTTTAGCTATAATAACCACGTTGGTTTCTGCTATATAGCCGTATCGTAACTAGGGACGCTGTTACTAGATTAATCGCTAGATGGCGTTATCACGTAACTAGGGACGCCATCACTGTATTAACCACTAGATGGCGCTTTACTATTATCAATCAAAAGTGACAGGCCATCAATCACGTTTTTTATAAGTAGGTTCCCGATTTCTCTCGGGTTACACAAAACCCTTTGATCTTTTTTTTATAACTAGGTTCCCGAAAAAGATAAGGACGTTTTTTATGCACGTAGTTAGGTCTAAAAAGGGGCGGGGCTAGGGTGTGTGTAATCTATATACTACTCATCGAGCAGTGGTCAGATGCTTTTCTCATTTTCATGGCCATATATACACAACACTGCCCATTAGATACACAGGCTATCATGAAAAACATGCAGATCATCCGGACCATGGCTTCCAATTCACCCCAAGGTTTTTCTTACATATGACAGGGACTTTAGGAAGTTGAGGGCACACTTCACCATGCCGTGGTGTACGTTACATCAGGAACTCCTCCATTCGGCTAGCAAGATCATAGGAAATCAGAGTCGTCCCTTTCCCCAGTGGAGACAGCCCATAGCCAGGCGACAGCCCTTTCCCACCGGCTACTGCTTCGCCTACTGCAGTGATGGGCGTTGCACCAATCAGAAATGTACCTTCGCACACCGATGCCCATCTTGCAATGGACAGCATGCAGTGTCACAGTGCCATGGTAGTCGTCCGGCCATCCCATTCAAACGCCCTGCCACCCCCTTCCATCGCCCTGCCACCCCCTTCAAACGGCCAGCTTTCACCGGCATCCAACCTCCCAACGCCAATCCACGCCGCCCGGCTATGGCAACTCATACAGGAAAGTAGGTATGAACCAGCCTTGACGGAGGAAATTTGCCAAGGATTTACCCATGGATTTCCACTTTCTTTTCAAGGCGATCTAAGCCATAGGACAGTACCATGCAACCACCCATCTCTCCTAGCAAACCTTTCAGTGGCAAGGGACATGATTATGAAAGAATGTACTTTAGGTCGTATTGCAGGCCCATTCGAATTAATCCCAATTTTTAACTTGGTTATATCACCATTAGGGCTTATTCCAAAGGCGGAGAAAGGCAAGTTTCGGATAATTCACGACTTATCATTTCCAAAGGGAAATTCAGTTAATTTTGGAATCCCAAAAGACTGTTGTTCTGTAACATATGAGGATTATGACTACTTTGTTTCATTGCTGACATCAGTGGGTCGTGGTTGTTTTATTGCCAAAGCTGATATTGAATCTGCATTTCGGATTATTCCGGTTCATCCTAGAGATTATCATCTGCTTGGTTTTTCATTTGATGGTCAATATTATTATGATAAATGCCTTCCAATGGGTTGCTCCATTTCGTGCAAAATTTTTGAACAATTTAGCTGTGCCTTGCAGTGGATTCTACAAACAAATTTTCACGTTATGCATATGTCTCACATCCTGGACGATTACATTTTTCTCTTGCCATCTCAGTCGATTTGCAACTTCTATCTGCAGCAATTTTTCTTTATGGCTAATTGGTTGTAAATTCCGATCAAGCATAACAAAACTGTGTTGCCATCTACTTGTGTGGTTGTTCATGGTATAGAAGTTGACACTGTAAAAATGGAGGCTAGGCTCCCACAGGACAAACTTGAAGCAGCGAGTAAGTTAGTCAAGTCCTTTAGTCACCGTAAAAAGGTTACCTTGCGAGAACTACAAAGTCTCCTTGGAACTTTACAATTCTGTTGTAAAGTAATAATTTCCGGCAGGCCATTTCTCCGAAGGTTGCATGACTTAACCCAGGGCAAAGTTAAGAGGCAGTATGGCCTCGAGCCAGTGCCGTCGGTCATCCCGTCGGATCTCCTGCCTTGGTAACTGTCATTCAACATTTGTTAGATGCTTCCTTGTCTGACCTCACCACACAGGCTTATCAAAAAAGTGTTACAATGTTTCACCAGTTCTGTTAATCTGAACTTCACCTCACACACTGGTTTCCAGCTAAAACACCAGCAATAATTTCTTTTATAGCATTTTGTTTTCAAAAAGGTTATGCGCCATCATCCATTACCAGTGTGATTTCAGCAATTTCATACGTGCATAAAATGCACACTTTTGCAGATCCAGCTGCTACATTTGTTGTTCGAAAATTATTGCATGGGGCTGCAAAATTGAGGTCATCAGGTGATCAGCGGGCACCTGTCACAAAATCGGTCTTGCACAAGTTGGTTTGTTCTACACCACACATCTCATGTTGCTATTATAACAACATTTTAACTTCGGCCATGTATTTACTAGCCTTTCATGCCTTCCTTCGAATAGGGGAAATTGCAGTGACTTCTACTGCAAAAATCGGTCTAGTCTTGCAGGTGAGCCAACTGGCAGTGGCGACTAATGGCAGGTGAGCCAACTGGCAGTGACGACTAATGGCAGGTGAGCCAACTGGCAGTGACGACTAATGGCAGGTGAGCCAACTGGCAGTGACGACTAATGGCAGGTGAGCCAACTGGCAGTGACGACTAATGGCAGGTGAGCCAACTGGCAGTGACGACTAATGGCAGGTGAGCCAACTGGCAGTGGCGACTAATGGCAGGTGAGCCAACTGGCAGTGACGACTAATGGCAGGTGAGCCAACTGGCAGTGGCGACTAATGGCAGGTGAGCCAACTGGCAGTGACGACTAATGGCAGGTGAGCCAACTGGCAGTGACGACTAATGGCTGTACAGTGGTGTTTTATGCATACAAGCATTATCAAGGCCCGCCTGTGACTTTAGCTATTCCAGCACATATCGAGTCACCATGTTGTCCAGTTAAAGCTATGCGATCATATTTGGCATTACGAGGCAATTCGCCAGGTCCGCTCTTTATTTTTCCAGGAGCTCCAGTTACAAAATCGCTCTTTGTTACTCAGCTGAAAAGGTCTCTTAAATGGGCAGGTCTCTCGACTTTATGCTATAAAGGTCATAGTTTTCGGATAGGCGCTGCAACAGCAGCTGCAATGCAGGGGGTCTCGGACGACGAAATCCAGCGCATGGGACGGTGGAAATCCCAAGCTTTTAAAAAATATATTCGATTTCCAATGTTGCAGTTGCAGTGACCTCTTTTTGTTTTGCAGTGGTTATGCTCACATAAGGTGGCAGGTGCACAAAGTATGCTTTCTACTTAGGTGGGGCATATGGGGCAGCAATGCTTGTATTCATTCATTTCGGACAAAAAACGGAAAAATGTTGCATGAATTTTTTCTGCTGAGGTGGGGCATTCCATGTAATGTAATCACTATTTCAGCTACACAGTTAATATGTCAACTTAAACCGGTAAATATCAGTGTTGTCTTACACTCCTGGTAGTGAAATACTCCTCGTTTTGGCTATGTTTCACGGGTGTTTTCTGCTTAGGTGGGGCATTCCGTGTGAAATAGAAATGTTTTATATACACTCTCGGTGGTTAATATAGACCAATACTGTGTAGCACTTCAGTTACCGAAATGTGTGCATTCCTAATGTGTTAGGCGAGGCATTACATTTAGCCTTCACAATTGTTGTTTCCAAACCGATGGCTATGTTAATTATACGCATAATGTGTAACGCTTCAGGTACTAAATCATTGTAGGATTAATATGTTGTGGCGCGTGCTTTCTGCTGAGGTGGGGCATTCCATGTAGCATAATTTTTGTTTACACACATGATGGATATTATATAGCAATAATGTTTAGCACTTAAGGTGCCGGTATATACTTTCGTGTGGTTTTCATGTATAGCATGAATGCTTTCTGCTTAGATGAGGCATTCTAAGTGGCAGTAACAGTGTTCGCAGTAACACAGGTTATCTAAGTTCGTGCTAATTGCCATTGGACACACGTGTGGACTAATGTGTTGTTACACTGGATACCAATGTTTTTACACAAAAGTTCATAGTATTAGTAGGTAACATCCATGCTTTCTACTGAGGTGGGGCATGATAGGTACTGTTTTGATGAATAGTTGTTACATTCTGAGTGTAATTGCTGTAATTTTGCTTAGTGATACGGAATCCGGTGGGGTGGGGGGAGCCATTCTGAAAATTAGTTATTACAGAATTGGCCTGGTGTGGTCGGTTCCCCCACCTTTGCTGTCAGTTTTGTGTATTTGTTATGACATGTATAACTAGGTATCGACATTGTATATTATTGTAGTTATGTAATCTAGTTATACATAAAGAGTTGGCTTACTATTAAGCTCTTATACAAACATACATCTGACTTGTGTTATCAGCAAACAAGCCACGTTTCCGAGTCACGGAGTCACACCTTTATTTGGTAGTGTTGTCCCGCATAAAAACACCTTTTGAATGAAATTCAAACGGCATTTATGTGGGCAACAAAACCAATGCTTCTATTCTAGAATATACGGTAAGCTCAAAAAATTATGAGGCTGACGGAAACATGAGACTAGTTCTCCAATCCCAGCCTCTCTCTCGAAATTTCCAGAATTGAAAAGGTATATTCGCTCTCGATTTTTGAAGTTTGTTTTCCCATCCTCCTACCCCGTCCACACCTGAGTATTTATATGGCTGGTGGTGTTTTTTTTACTTATTTGTGTGTTTCTGCATGCAATTTTAAATACATGGTTTATATTAAGTTACAGTGTATGCATAATTGTGTTCTGTGCCATCATTGTTTTCTCTGATATCTCTTGCAACTATAGCCATGCATTCTGTAGCATAGTTTGTCTTACGAGATTCTGGCTAATGATAATAGTACACTGTGTATATGATACATCTTCCAAGGGGTTTTAGGGCGGGGACATGTGCACATGTACCTAACGCTTTCCCCTTGTATTTGAATCACAGAATTTCACACATGTAAGTAAGATGGTGGGTTTCCTCCACCTGCGTGTGGGCGGTTCCCCCACCTTTGCTGTCAGTTTTGTGTATTTGTTATGACATGTATAACTAGGTATCGACATTGTATATTATTGTAGTTATGTAATCTAGTTATACATAAAGAGTTGGCTTACTATTAAGCTCTTATACAAACATACATCTGACTTGTGTTATCAGCAAACAAACCACGTTTCCGAGTCACGAAGTCACAACTTTATTTGGTAGTGTTGTCCCGCATAAAGGTGTAAAACGAAATAGGTGCGCCAGGGGTAAAATGTAAAGCGCATACAGAGGTTATTAGGAATGGATACTGCGCTTCATAAAACAAACCTTCCAATACACAAAAAGCTTGTATGAAAGCTACGATCGGGGTTTTCGTTTGTTATTACTGGAGTCTTCTATGTCTGATGACATCTGAGGTTTTTGGTATATTCGGCAGTCATTTAATATTTATTGAATGTTGGTTGAGACATATACCATTGGGCAAACTAATCAAAACAAGTTATAAGTAAATACGAACTTGTAAACTTACAAATAATAATGTTCGTGGGCATATAATCCGTTCGTGTTATGGGCCGGTTGACATGTACGACCCCACAAAGAATCGGTAACACTACAAGTATGATATATTATGTAACCCTGACGGAATTGTTTCGTGCAAGCGGTTGCATAGGCTATTGTTATGTCAGTCGCCAGACGCGGGTAGGGTATCTGGCACCACACCCAGTCGCAGTTTGCTAAGGATCATGGACGTGTCCACAAAGATATACGCACAGTTCTCTCGGCTCCGTATTACGAATATCAATATACACGGCCTGGTGAGTTATTTTTCTAATGTTTATATGTTATATATAATAGTGGAATTGTTTGTTGTTGCCAATTACCCGTCACTTCGGGCATGCCAGCTATAATACGACGAGTGTAGCAGTGTTGTGTCGTATAATGCTAAATTGTGTTTACAGACGACTTACATATCTAGCATGCATTTTAACTAATTATTGTGATATATAGGTATGTCGTGTGCATACGTTTAACTTTGGATAATGTGATAGTTACTAGTTAAAAGAAGTACTTAGCTACAACAAATTTCCCTGACTCTGTCTGTACAAGTTCAGACAAATATCTATAGGGTGTCTGGATATTACATGAGAATTAACACGTCTAATATTAGAACAGCCGATGCAACTTAGTAATGTAGCGTTGGTTGCTTGACTACAGTGTTGCGATGTTGTAGGCGCAACTACACGATGTCTCTCTGTCTCACTGACCCTATCTGTCTCTACATGTCTGTTTTCTCCCCGTCTCCCCTTCACCAACTCTTCCTTTCCCCGAATTTCTATCGCTCTCTCCTCCATTCTCTCTGTTTGTCTATACGTCTGTTAGACAGTACGTCAGTCCGCATGTCGGTCTGCTTGTCTGCCTGTCCCTCTGTCTGTCTGACTCCCTGCCGGCCTGCGCCTCTTTCTCTGCCTGTATGTTTCTCTGACTGTCTGCCTCTATTCCTGTCTGTTTGTCTGTCTTGTCTGTCTTGCTTGCCTGTTGGCTGTATGTTTATCTACTTATATTTGCATCAGTCTTTGCCTCTGTCTGTGTCTCTGCCTCTTGGTAAATATTCTCTCTCCTGTCTGTCTCTCTAACTGGATGTATGTTTGTATGTGTGTTTGTCCGCCTGCCTGCCGCCGTATGCTTATCTGCCAAACTCTGTCTCAAGTCTCTGCCACTCTGTGTCTCCTCTCTCTCCTGTCGGCCTGACCCACCAGCCCTGTTGACTGTATGTTTGCCTTCCCATATCTACCTCTGCCTCTGACACTATCAATGTATCTGATCCTGGCTCGGTCTCTCTCCCTCTCTTTGTCTCTGCCTCTTCCACTGCGTCTCTGTCTGTGTCTGCTGTATGTAAGTATGTCTCTCTCTCTCTCCTCTCTCTCTCTCTCTCTCTCTCTCTCTCTCTCTCTCTCTCTCCTCTCTCTCATCTCTCTCTCTCTCTCTCTCTCTCTCTCTCTCTCTCTCTCTCTCTCTCTCTTCTCTCTCCTCTCTCTCTCTCTCTCTCTCTCTCTCTCTCTCTCTCTCTCTCTCTCTCTCTCTCTCTCTCTCTCTCTCTCTCTCTCTCTCTCTCTCTCTCTCTCTCTCTCTCTCTCTCTCTCTCTCTCTCTCTCTCTCTCTCTCACTTGATCTCGCTATCTCACTCACACGCTCTCTCTCACTTTCCCACTCTCTTACACCACCCCGCACTTTCCCATTAACCGACCCCATTAATAAGTTAATTTATATAAACAATAATGATTGGCTTTAATTCGGTTGTGTCACCAAAATACACCATTTCAAGTGTTTTGTAAATAAAATCGACTTTCACCATCCTCCCCAACTCGACAGTGCTTCCTTTTGGTCATTAAATGGTGCATTTAAAACTTATATAATAACATATACATTACCTTTAAAGTTTTCTTGATGAATTACAACCAAATACCTTACAATATAATTTTTGGAGTTCAGAAAAATACGTAGATTATAGAGTATATCGGACATGTTGCCTTACTAGAAATGTGTATTTGACATAGTTATGGACGATCTCATAATACAATTTTAAATTGGTCAATGCATATCAATACATAATATTGGTATCCCAAATTCTACCCATTGCTGCCAGTCTGTATATCATACACTTATACTATTCTTAATTAATGTTCCCTTTTGCACTGGTGTGCTTCTCTACGCATTAACATATCCACCAAGGATAACATTAAGGAATGGATGCTACAAATTTTAAAATTAAGAATCCGAATTAGCACTTAAACGGAAGAAGCAAGAAAAAAGAATAGCGCTGCAATTGTTTTGTTCTGATGTAGTGTGTGGCAATGTGCGTTGGTGTATGTCCGTGTCTGTCTATTTGTCTCTGTCTGTCTGGCTCTCACTCTCTTATTTTGTGTGTCTGTCTGTCTGTATGTCTATATGTATTTTCTCCCCCTCTCCCTGCGTTACTATTTGAAACTATTTTTATGGCAGAAACGCCTGCAGAAGTACAGGCTGCATTAAATGCTGCATGTGATTATTGCCAAACATGGCACCTATCTGTTACTACTAGTAAAACAAAGGTTATTATGTTATCTTGTGGAAAGGTCAGATCACACCCACAATTCTTGTTTGGACAAAACAAATTCGAAATAACTGATAGCTACATCTATTTGGGAACCAGTCTAAACTATAATGGACTGTTTAACAAAGCCATAACAAAACAAGTTAACTAAGCTAATGTTCAACCTCACATCTAAAGGAAGGAAGCTAGATTTACCGATAAGCATACAGTGTGAACTGATTGTAATGCCAATTCGGCTATATGGTAGTGAAATATGGGGTTTTCAAAATAAATGTAGAACAGATTGAGAGATACCATAGAAAATTCTTGAAAAGTCTATTAAAACTTAACAGGAACACCGCAAATCATATGGTATATGGAGAAGTTGGCAGACAAAGTGTAACACCAATTATAGAAAAGAGAATGATAAACTTTTGGGTACACTTAATTGAAGGCAACCAAAGCAAGTTACCTAGTATTATGTTTAAACTGATGAAAAACCCACACGACAAAGGTAATTTAAAATCAAAATGGATTTAAAAAATCAAGTGTATCATTGATGGATGTTGGCTATCTAACATGTGACATGATCATGGCAATGTAAATATAAAATGGTTGAAGCATACCCTAGAACTTAAAATGAAAGACATAAACAGACAAACATGGCACAATGAAATTCATGTAAATAGGTTGTGTACAAATTACAGAATATTCAAAAATGAAGTAATTTAAGGTTCCAGAAGTATTTAATCTACTTGAGCAAATCTGACAGAATCAATTTATGTAAATTTCGTTGTGGAAATCACAAATGACCTATTGATGTTGATCAGTATCTCCTTGAAAATGCTCAGAGGCTCTGTACTTTATGCAACAATGGAGACCAAAATGATGAATATCATTACGTACTGTCCATCACCATTTGTTTAATGTACATAATGCGAAATAGTCCATGGGCCAATACATATGCCGGTACCATTTTGAGGGACAAAGGCTCACTATATTTTTTTGAAAGAACATTACTTTGGGCACATTTTTCAGTATGATGGACATTCCCAAATGGTAGCGTTATACCTTTTTTGTGGGAAAATATGCTTTTTTGGGGTAAAATCACGTTTTTCGAAATTGTCCTTTTAAAAAAGGGAATGTACAGCTAGACTAAATTCCCAAAGTAAAAATTATGACCAGTATAAGTTTTGATACCATTTTTTCCAAATTTTTCTCAACATTTGCCATGGAAACGGCCATTTTGGGGCAACAAAATACGTTTTTTGGTGACAAGACTTTAAAAATTAATATCTCAGGATTCATATGAAATATTTGGGTGCTTTCAATGGTAAACCCATTCTGAGATACTCAGGCAGTTTTTCAGTTACCTATGTGTACAATATATTTAGGCAGAATGGTCAGTTTTGGGGTAAAACATCAGTTTCGAAATGCCCTTTTGAGATTTTCTTGCTATAAGACACCTAGCTATGCCCAAAGCTGCCAAAGTTGAGTATATCGATAAAAAACCATTGCAAAGTGATTTTCATTCATTGATATTCCTAAGGTCCCATTGATGAGTTGTTACCATGGTAACACGTACATTTCTATTTTCTTCACTTGTTATTATAGTTGATTTGAATAATGGCTGCCGAGATTACATACATTTTTGGGCACAGTGTGTAGTCTATTACAGTGAAATATTCAATTCACTCCTAAGTTACAAACTTTTCAACATGACAAATAGGAATGTCACCATTATCCAGGGTCCTTGAAGATAATGAGTAAGGTGATCTTTAAGTAAAATATCACTTAATTAATAGTCTGGTACATCACTATTTATTTTGAAGCTATTATGTCATAGGAATTGCATTCTGATAGTTGGCCCGTCTGGTTGACTTCATCCGAGACTTGTCCAAGTTCCGTGAAACGTTGTTGATAATCCTCCTCTTTTCTCAATATTTTCAGAGGTCTAAACTTTCCTTTTCTTGAGAAGGAGCTGATGGAGTCGCATCCGGTAAATGCATGGAAGCCTATGAGTGCGCAGTGCATAGCTTTTTTCCTAATGTCGAAGCTCCCTTGTCTATGTCTACAATCTTTTCCCGAGTTTTGGTTCCTCTTCTTTGGTAGAGGTGGCATGGGATATCGGATTTGAGAGCTATGGCAAGCACCATTATGTCAGTATTTTGAGCATTGATAACAACATGGTTGTATCCACTTTATGCTGCATCTACAGCATGGAGCAAGACCCTGGTGTCGGCCTCCTCATGTGTTGATGTGAGCTCTTCAATCTCCACACAGCTGCCTCTGGTTATTTTGAAGCATTTTTCTTCACAGGTCATGAAGATAGTCTTGTTGCCGATGCTCTCCCTATGCTTCTCATCCTTCCATTCTTCAATCAGAAATCGTATGAGACGGTTTTTGCTGCTTTTGCAGTAGTTTTCTCATTGGCGGATTTCATGACAAGGCGCAAATGTCTTGAACCTGACTTCTTCATCTGATCCACGTTTTCTAATCTCAGCATTCTATATATAGACACTTCTCTGTAGACATTTAACACAACATCAATTCTATTACTGTCCCTGCCTTCATGTAAAGCCATTGCATTCATGGATACATGTGCAAATGTCTGACCTTCACGTTTGAGGCGTTGCAGAAGTGCCATTCCTTCGATGATGTTTGCATTAGGCTGTGGCACAGTCTCAGCAGCTGATACGCCCTGTGCCAGAGCTTCAGGTAGAGTTGACGTGGTTGTCTTTTGAATTGAACCATCCGGTGTCGCCAAAGCCCATGGTATTGGGCCCAATGGGTACGCCAATACATCTTGTAGATTAAGGTCACGAGCCTGCGCAGCGAGTATCATGTTCACAAATAACAGCCGGTCAGCTTCCAAAACAATCTGCTTACCCTTTTAAGCTGTCAGTGTAATCTTCTTCTTCAAGTCAGAAAAGGTTTTAAACTTCAGCTTGTTAATTTTCTGATGAAACGGCTGTTTCGGTGGATCTCTGTCGAGACGGTCCTTCTTGAATTTCTCATAGGCCTCTTTTCCAACTGTGTGCGCTTGCTTGATGTCTTTGGCAACCTCCACTGGTGCCAATCTCCCGCTTGTGATGCTGACAAGTTCGGGATGATTCCCACTCATTGGATTAATCCATTCTTCTTCCAGTATATGAATTGCAGAATTTACATCAGAATGGTCCATCTGAATGCGGCTAGCCTGAAGATCAGCATGGGTGAAATTTAAATTCGGCTGAGTGACCATCTCTCTTATTTGTCTCAGAGAAAGGCTGCGATACTCTGAGATAAAATAGTACCTGCTGACAGCTGAGGCTTTCAAGCTGAATCCTTTTGTACCACCTGGAGTTTTGGTATGATCGTTTCCTCAATTGTCTGGTCAACGGGGATTTTCCCAAAAGGATTTCTTGACCCATATTGAACGGAAAAGCCTCCGTTTGACAGGTAAGCATGCGTATCTGGGTGGCCACTGGTTAGTTTGGACATTTGCGCCAAGTAGACTGAACCATAACGTAAGTAGTTTATCCGGTCGTATGCGCAAGGAAATCTCAAAATCACTCTTGAAACGGCATTTCAAAACTGATGTTTTTACCCCGAAACTGACCATTCTGCCTAAACATATTTTACACAAAGATAACTGAAAACTGCCTGGTATCTCAGAATGGGTTTACCATTAAAAGCACCCAAATATTTCATATGAATCCTGAGATATGAATTTTTAAAGTTTTGTCACCAAAAAACGTATTTCTTGCCCCAAAATGGCTGTTTCCATGGCAACCGTTGAGAAATTTTTTGAATATATGGTACCAAAAAATCAACACTTATACTGTTCATAATTTCCTCTTTGGGATTTTGTTCTAGTTATACGTTTCCTTTTTTAAAAGGACAATAAAAAAAACGTGATTTTTACCCCAAAAAAGCATATTTTCTCATAGAAAAGGTATTAAGCTACCACTTGGGAATGTCCATCATACTGAAAAATGTGCCCAAGGTGATGATCTTTCAAAATATAGTGAGCCTTTGTCCCTCAAAATGGTACCGGCATGTGAATTTTTTGGTATTGGCTCATGACCTAAAATAGTTCTTTCCAGATTCATTAATGTGATCATGTCAAAGTTTGTCTATCTAAATAATTCGTTCCCTGTTAAAACTGTGAATTGCGTAGGAGAAACATTGTAGCTTATATTTAATTTACTAGTCATATAATTACATGTAAATAAGTTCAAATTGTGCAATACATGCATTATATGTGGTTTATTTTATTTTATATTATTTTACATTATTTGGTTTGCACTACTGATCATAAAATTATCTAAAGCACTTAATATAGTAACGCCACTGAATGTTTTATACATTGTGTGTTGTTTATGTTTTACATACTGTAAATATGATTTATATAATACAAGTCTAGATAATGTTAAGAATACAATATGTTCTATTAAAATGTACTTTGGATAGACACATTCTCTAACACTTACAAGGGGTCGTAGGGAAATAAAACTCATTGTCACTCTCCCTCCGCGTATCTTCCCCTCCTTGCTTACTTCCTTCCTCTCCCGTCTCCTACCCTCCTCTCGCTTTCCGTCTCTCTCTCTCTCTCTCTCTCTCTTCTCTACCCCTCCATCCTTATCTTCCCCCTCGCTCTCCCTGTTCCCCCTCTCTGTCTGTTCCATTCCCCATCCCTCGTTCCACCCTCTATTTCCCTCTCGCCATCCTTCCCCCCCCCCTCTCTCTCTCTCTCTCTCTCTCTCTCTCTCTCTCTCTCTCTCTCTCTCTCTTACACACACACACACACACACACACACACACACACACACACACACACACACACACACACACACACACACATACACACGCTCTCTCTATATCTCTCTCTATATATATATATCTCCCTCCCTCCCTCCCTCCCTCCCTCCCTCCCTCCCTCCCTCCCTCCCTCCCTCCCTCTCTCTCTCTCTCTCTCTCTCTCGCATTCACTCGTATTGACGTATTCACATGTATTGGGTCGTTGCACATTTTACACAATGGCGAGGGTATTCTTATATGCAGGCCAACTGTGCTTCGTTCACAAACAATGTCATGGTGCATTACCTCAGAGACAATGCATTGATTCAACTACCGTTGAACATTCTAGGCATCAAGTGCGAACCCAACAATGGTACCCTCTTAATCACATGCAAAGAGGATTTAATTTGACTTTACTTCGAATTTAGTATGACTACCTCTGTCTAGTTCCACCTGACAGTTGTTGTACACGTGTGACCGAGAAGCAAAAAACGACCAATAGGAATACAGGGTTGAAATGTAGGTGACGCGACGGGTTTCAGTACAACACAGACTTAACTGGTGGATGGTTGACTAGCGTGGGTGCAGCTGACATTCTATGTATGTAACACACAATATTCGCTTGAAGCTCGATATTGTGCTTCGTGTAATAGCTAGGTGATTTCAACTGTGCAACAGACTATAGGATATGACAAAATATACCGGAAAACATAGCGTGAAGGGGTAGCCATTGCAAGATGGCTGCAACAGCGCCACCTGAAGGAAGGTATGGACTTTGGATGTTTAGAACAGCAAGTAGTTGTAGTGTATTCTATGCATTGCCTTTGGGTACAACAAGAGAATTCGTTATTGTTGACTAATTTATTCACGGCGGCAGGCACGCTCGCGCAAAAGAAGAATGTAGACACATCTATAGATATACACGTATATTCGCACTAGATTGATGTGTTAATGGGACATCTTGCCAATAACAATGCAAATACACACACGCTTGTGCTTGACCGATTATTGTTAGATTATTTGGCAGTGATCAAAGTACTACACATAAATGTATCGTTACTTAAAGCATACAAAATAAATGCAGTGGTTGAAACATTTATTAATGCAAATCACCATGGCGGTGTAAACATAAGTTTTCACATAATATCTCCTCGTTTTTAATGCCGTAATGTGTTCATAGAACATCTTGCCAATCATAATGCAAATATACACACGCTTGTGCTTGGCTGCTTATAGTTATATTATTTGGCAGTGATCAACGTACTAAAAACAAATATATCGTCACTTAAGGCACACAAAGTAAATGCACTAGTTGAACATTGTTTAATGCAACGCACCACGGCGGAGTAAACATAAGTTCGAACACTATCTCTCTTCGTTATTAATTCACCATTAATACCGCACTGTGTATTATATTTGAACAACATTTGTTGGTATAATACATAGACAATAAATATCATTGAAGTTTTGGAAATTTCTCCACTGTGGGCGGCCATATTGGATTCGCCCCCTATCGTTGTTAACCAATACTATCCATGAATTTGCATACATCAGAATACTTATAATAGATTAGTAATATTATTTATGCCGCGTATACACACGTTTACTGCATCATATCATATAACATAAAATATGACCACAGTTTTAATACCATTCTAACGAATAAATAACTTCACTAGGTGTAGATATGAAGATTAATTCAAGTTGAAGTTCACACCACATATTTCGCCTGACTGTGTTTGGCAGGTTATAAAAGCAGGTAAATTTCCTATGGTAATTGCAGCTTGACGTGCTCAATATATAGGGTTATATCACGTGGCATGGATGACCACACCGGTTATAGGAACGCCGGGGAGGCTCGGGGGCCGATATACCCCTCCCCTGCAGAGTACTTCCACGCGGTGTGGGTCAACTGTGAGAGATCAGGATTGTGACACTACTCTCCAGAGTAGGGTTGTAAGGAGCTCCCGAATGATGTCCCGAGCCGATCATTGGTGCAGTTAGCTCTGTATCATAGGCAGTTACGGCTCAAGTGTCTCCCACTTCCTGATTCTCTCTTTTTGTCTTGCAAAAATGAAATTCAATGTTGCAAAGTAATTTTGAAGACCTGAAATAAACGCTCTGAAATAAAGGGAATAACATCTTACAGATCCGCTTCTGGCTTGACTAGGCATAACTGCCTCTGCTTCTTATGTCAACTCTCGCTTTTGACATCTGCTCGGACTGTGCCCATGCGTCTGAGTCTGGCACAATCCAAGATAGGAGTGGGGCAGTGTATTCAGTTTTCATAGGGTGGTTTTGCCATAACTTAACTATTTTTGCGTCAAACGACTGCACCGGTGAAGCGTCAACCGCACACTTTGGGAAAATGTTTCATATGTCTGTACGTCGGTATATAAATGAGTTATTTCTATTATTTAATCAGCATCTTTCTTTAAATATTTTTAAGTGGTGTCCTGTCGTATATGCTTCGTTATCCCTCAATGTAATAAAAGTGAATGAGACTGCTGGATCATATTTCCCTGTTAGTATCTTATACATTTCAAACATATCTCCTCTGAGGCGACGTTATGATAGAGTTGGAAATTTCAGTCTCTCTAAACGTTGTTTGTATTCAAGGTCTTTGAAACAAGGAACTAATTCGGTTGCTCTGTACTGAACATTTTCAAGAGCAGTAATATGTTCCATTACGAAAGGACTCTATACCGGATTAGCGTATTCAATATGTGGATGGACGACATATTTAAAAGTTGTAGAAAAACACTTTTCATCCATGTGATCGAAAGTATGTCGGATTATATCCCCATCATCGAATTGGCTTTATTAATTTGTTTGACATATATACCTCAAAATTAAGCGATGAATCGGAATTGACTCCAATATCTGTCACCTTATCCGTACTTGTAAGTGTTGTCTGGCTGCTCCCCAGTGAATAGCCTTTATTCCTTTTGGATGAATATCCAATTATCATATGGTTACATTTATCTGGATGAAATTTCAAAAGTGGTTTAACTGTCCAGCGTTCGGCAGAGATAAGATCTTGTTGCAGTTTTATGCAGTCCTCTTCGGTATAAGTAGGATTGAATTAAGAGCTACATATCATTCGCAAACAAGAAAATAGCTCTTTATAACATCAGGTAAATCATTTGTGAATATATCAAAAAGAAGAGGGCCGATCCTTGTGGTATTCCACTGATTACCTCATGCCAATTAAAAAATGTGTTATTTACTCTTACTCATCGTATTCTGTGTGCCAGCAGAGCTGTAACCCTGTTAAGAATGTCCTCTTCTGTGCCTTACCTCTGGGATTTCTCAGTGAGTCGATTATATGAAACCCGGTCGAAAGCTTTCAAAAAATCACAATATACTATGTCTATGCATCTTCCATTATTCAGTGTTTCAGTTCATGAATCGAGTATTTTCAATAATTGAAATACTGTAGAACGGCCCTTGATGAATCCAAATTGCTTATTATATTTTCTGGCTCTTTCCGATATCACCTTCTTTAGTATACAGTGTTCTTCTGCATCTCTAATTTTCGAATTCTGCCTCCCAATCAATGTTTAACATGTCATCCATTTTTGGAATAATCCCCTCTATTATATTTATAAACAGTTTAAATGATCGGTTCATATACTGGTGTGCAGTTGAGAACCACTTTCATAACAGAATGGTCGCTTCTTCCTAATGCTGAGGCTGTCTCAATTGTTGAGATATCGGTATAGTCACTACTGAGTACAAGATCAAGGAGCGATAGCTTAATTGTACCTCTACGTCTAGTGGGCTCTGTAATATGTTGCACCAAGTAATTCTCAATTTGTTTTCAATAAATTAAAATTCGTTGTCATCAATATTTGCTGCTGTAGTTGAGATTATTTCCTAATCAATCTTTGAGTAGTTGAAATCTCCAAGTAGCAGAACATATAAAAAACATTTATCACTTATTTTATATAGTAATTTGTTAAGGTTGTTATTGTTCTTAGTGGTGCTGTTAGGGCGTCTATAAAAAAGAGCCTACGAGCAGGGTGACCTTCTCTTTCAGCTTCAAAATGCACAACAGTGATTCATTAAACTCAACATCAAACTGTTGCACTTGAAATGCCAAAGAATTGTGAAAAAGCAAAATCCTTAAAACAGTGGTCTTCTGTATGCGTTGAAATATGCATAAACAGTCCCCCGTGTATATGTATGTATATATCTGGAACTAATTTAGGACTGATTTGGTGTGACCTTATTTGCAATGTGGCTGTATTAATGAGGTGACCATAAACCGAGGTTCAACTGTATAACATGTGTCGATGTAGATACTAATTAATTTTAGGCTATATTATACCATTGTAACTGCTGATCACAAACATTGTGTACACCGTTTCGAAATATGTGTATGTCGAAATGTATGTTTAAATAATAATGTACTTCCAACCTAACTGAAATCCTGAGATGTTGTCCAGTTAGGCAAACTATTATTGCATGAATATCCACTCTGTACACATTACTCAAGTTGGTGTCCAGCAGTATGCTTAGAATGACTTCTTCCTTATTTATTGTGTTCATACCTGTTCTGGTCCTATTTCTGTATTTGATTGCAGAGGCATGTTTATTGTGCTTAGCTCTTCTGCTGACATCAACAAGTGTCTTGGCTCTCTCTCTCTCTCTCTCTCTCCCTCTCCCTCTCCCTCTCCCTCTCCCTCTCCCTCTCCCTCTCCCTCTCTCTCTCTCTCTCTCTCTCTCTCTCTCTCTCTCTCAGCAGATAACGTAAAGGATGGTCTGGTAAGATTGCCTTAAGTATGCCTCTCCTGGGGATGTAGAAAGTTGACTGTTATGCACAGTGGACAGGGACACGTGTCACACAAGCACGCACGCACACACCGTGTTATTTAAGAAGCTATGATTGAGTAGTGGCGGGATTACGAGAGCTACCCATCAAGGTTTCAAATGGCCAGAAGTCAGTGTTTGATATAGGAAATTGTGTCACAGAGAAGAAGACAGAAAGTTGACTGTCATGTTTATACAGTGCTCGCGGCCAGTCACGCAGAGTCACCCAGAATGGGGTGATGATGAACAAGGGGTGAGCGCTGTTTTGTGGACATAACCATCTAAATGCATCACTAGTGAGTATAATGTGCTTGGTGTGGAACTTGAAAACACGTATTCAACATTTTAATCGGACGCTATTAAACGGATATTGAGCCAGGTCATAAATGAATAGTAATATATGTGGACTTGAAATATTCACTTGAAAGTGGATACATCTATAAAATTATTATATTCGTAGCATAGCTGCATCAATTCGTTATTTACACGTAAAATACAAGTATTGTAAAACTAATAAAAAAGCAACACGTGTTCCTGTTTGTGAACATTTATTAAATGCAATGATACATGTAGTAAGGCAATTGATAGTGTTCTGAATATACACTCGTCACATTACAAACACACAGTTTTGGTGATGTGGCTATCCCCTCACTAAATTTAAGACTGGAGCAAAGACCCCCCACACTCATGTTATGCTTCATCAAGATTGCCCACAGACCTCCCTCCATACTCTATAGATGGCCTCTTACATAATGTTCACATATCTACATGTGATTTTCGGAAGAGCATCCAAATTGAATTTTCTTTCACAAGTTCGTTGTATGGAATGTTTGAATTAGTTATTATTTCAACCGTGCCTGGCAGTTGAAAATAAAAATTGAATTATTCCAAAATGTAATGCAAATTTGGTTTTCGGTTATAGGAGTGGGCCGGTGGCTTAATATATATAACAAGATTTAACAAGATTGCCATCCAGAAAATTACTCTGGATGGCAGTTGGACAAGGAAGCCTTTTGGCTTATCGAGAGTCCAATACTTTTTATCTACATGTATCCCGCCTTTTTAAGGTGTGTGTCGATTTTTATTTTTAAACATATTCACGCTACTAGCACCAACACAATCAGGAGATAATCTATTCCATTCATTTACAGTCCTTTGTGAGAATGAGAACTTTCTTATATATAATCTACACTGCTCCTTTACTAATGTAGCTTCATGTCCTCTGGTCCTTCTATCTTTCTTAACTGAGAAAAAAATGTTTCTATCAATATTTTCATAACCATTCAATATTTTAAACACTTCTATGTGATCTCCTCTCAATCTCCTGGTCTCTAGTGTTGTTAAACCACATTCTTTTAGGCGTATTTCGTAACTAAGATCCCTTAGATTTGGTATCATTTTAGTCGCTCTCCTCTGTACTCTTTCTAGCATATCTATGTCCTTCTTGCGATATGGCCTCCATGCTTGTATACAATATTCTAAATGAGGCCTCACTATTGTTTTGTACAGCGGTATTATTAATTCTTTTTTCTTATATGCTATATTTCGCCTAATTAATCCAATGATTTGATTTCCCTTTGACGCTGCAATTCCGCACTGCTCTGAAACCTTCATATCAGCACTAATGGTTAACCCTAAGTCCTTTTCTTTTACAGTAGTACTTAGAACAGTACCCCCCATTTTATATTTTACCTCTTCATTCCCATGACCTGTGTGGAGGCATTTACATTTCCCAAAATTGAACAGCATTTGCCACTTTTCAGACCATTTGATCAACCTATCAAGATCATCTTGTAAATGCTGTCTGTCTCCATCACTTTTAATCCTTCTAAACACTTTTGTATCATCCGCAAATTTCAACACCTTGCTTGTTATATCATCGTCCAAATCGTTGATATATATTAAGAATAATATAGGTCCTAGTACTGATCCCTGTGGTACCCCACTCAATACCGATTTCCAGTTTGAAGCCTCCCCATCAACTACTACACGTTGTCTTCTGTCATTCAGCCATTTTTCTATCCAGTTTATTATACCATTTCCTATGCCATGGGCCTTTAGCTTAAGGTGTAATCTTTGATGTGGTACTTTGTCGAAAGCTTTTAGAAAATCTAAATAGATGATATCTACTGGTGATCCCTCATCTACCCACCTAGTGATGTCTTCCAAAAAACATAACATATTTGTTAAGCATGACCTCGCTTTTAAAAACCCATGTTGAGATGGGTTTATCAAGTTATGTTTAACAAGAAAATCCACCATGTGATCTTTAATTAGTCTTTCTAATAATTTGCAAATCACTGATGTTAAACTCACTGGTCTATAGTTCTCCGACTTGTTTCTCGAACCTTTTTTAAATAACGGTATAATGTTTGCCTCTTTCCATTCTAAAGGAACCACTCCCTCTTCTAATGACAAATTGAAAACTGTTGCAAGCGGTGCGCTAATTTGTTCTACAATTTCCAATAGTAGTTTGGGCGGAATCCCGTCCACTCCAGGTGATTTATTATCCTTCATAGCCCTTATTTTCTTAGCTACCATTTCCGAGGTTACAACTAACTGTCCTAAATAGTCTGAATCTGCCCCCTTGAACTTAGCCTCTGGTACTGGCAGTGAACTAATATCTTCCCTGGTAAACACTGAACTAAAATACTCATTCAGGTCTTCTGCCATTAAGAATCCCTCTGATATTGTATTTCCAGCACTATCTTCTAGAGGACCGACCTTATCCTGAACTTTCTGTTTGCTTCGAATATACGCATAAAAACTCTTACTGTCATGTTTTATATTACTAGCTAATTTTTTTTCATAGCTTCTTTGAATTTCTAATTTCAGCTGTAGCTTGATTAAGTGCTTCTTTATAAATGTTGTAGTCTTCATCATTTCCAGTACATCTATATGACTTCCACATCATTTGTTTATACTTAATTTTTCTAATGGCTTCTTTCGATAAGTGTTTCTTTTTAGACCGTTTCCCTTGTTTTTTGAAAGGTACAAATTTATCGACTATGCACTTAATGCAAGCGAGGATATAATGTTTATACTGTTGGGAGCTTAACACTGAAAAAGTAGGTATATATGTTTGTTCATATAGTTTCGTAACAAATATATATTGTATTATTTTTCTGTCAAATGATAAAAACATGATATCATCGCTTTTGTGAAACATTAATACTTGTTTATAAAATGTCAGATACATGTATGTACCATATGACTTTTCCAACAATGTAAACAATATATTTGTGATTGAATGCTGTTAGAGTATTGTGTTGTAAATGCAGACATACTATGTCATTTGTTTGTTTAAACACTGTTGAATTGTGTTGTTTATGACAATAGTGTTTCAGTGTTGTGTGTGGCAGGTTCGATCCCGGCTGGTGCTCAATATCTATACACTACTGGTTGTGCACACACACTTATTCCATTCGATGGCTTCTGCCGTTTACAATAACTCCACCTAAACTAAGTAAATTCCACTTAAACAACTATTGGAAATAGCACAGCAAATTAGCATGCCACATATAACATGGCAATGGCAGCTAGGTAGGAAGAAACTTCAGAAGGCTAAGCAATGACTCAGTCGTGGAAACAAGGGTAGAAGACAAATAACCCAAATGGGATGAAAATGTACATAGAATTTTAAATTCACAGAGAAAACCCATCAACAAGGGAGTATTTCAACCTGAAGAGGGCATGAATACAACACTTCATCCCCCAACATACCACCCATTTGTATATATCATAGCACCCCAACATATAATGTAAATGTTGCCTATGTGCTTGCAGTAAAAAGATGGCTGGAGGAAAGGAGCCAACTAGCATGGTTACAACTGTACTCTAGTATAAGAGGCTATACTGCTAATACATATATCTTCTGGGGTGTTTGCCAAGGATGGGTGCAGTACTCGTATGTGTACTGCTGTAATGCAATAGTCAATTTTGTAAAATTTAAATGTGTAGTTGTTTGCAAAACTTTGGATAATACCAACATGTTTTTCCCAGGTACTTTTGTTGGTTGTGCAATATGAACCTACATGCTTCATACAGTTTGGACGTTAATCACTAATGTATTTTTTGGGATTTTGATAGAAATTAATCATGTATATTGCAAGGCATATTATGTCCTGATCTTATGGTTTCTAGAATATCAGCTATTAAAACAGGTAATTGTCTTTTACTTTATCCCATGATCAGAGGTAATGAGCGACTAGTCTTTTTTGTTTTCACTTCTCTAGATTTAAGTATGAATCGGCTTGCTCTTTGCTTAATTAACAAAATGCCAGTTCTTGATGTGTTTACCATAGAGGTGTGTTATATTCAACAATACGTGGCCAGTAAAATCTGTACTGTTATTGCCACCTTGAGAATTTACATACAAGTTTCAAGAGACAGTGTTACTGAATGTCAAATGTTTCAAACAAGTTCAAGTTAGGGAATAACAAAATACTGTTCGTCTTGAGGAAACATTGTGTTTCATTATATAAAATAAATAATACACAAGTTACTATTGATAGTATACATACTTGAATCATGTGCACTTTGCTTACACTCCAATATCTCTCTTCCTGCTGCATGCCTTTATGACATTTTGTTTGTCACTTCTCACGATTTCCGATACTTAATAATTTCATCAGTCATATAATAGATCTTTCTATCATATACATTTTTCAGCCAGATGACAACAAAACTGTGCTTTTGTTTCAAATATCAACCAGCCAAATAAACTTTCTTGTTTTGTTTAATAAGTTTCAAATCAAGTATCAACCAGCCAGAATATATAATTTTAATTGGTTACATTTATGTTAATAAAACTGATAAAGCTGACAAAATAATACATTTTGTTTAAGTAAAAACTGTCTGCAACACTGGTCCCAAAACATAAAGAAACAAGAACAATTTAAATATATATATATTTATATATATACATATATATATATATATACAATGTAAGAGTTTGAGTTTGTTGGTTCTGCATAGTCCGAAGTTACACTGTAGCAACTGGAAGGCCGCAGCAATGAGGGGTGTCATGGCGCCACGACATACCCCGACAGCATCAGCGGTGAGGTCAAAGGGTCCCTTGCCCTGGATGTTCAGATTGCTGACACAACCCTCCTGCATCTTCTCGTGCTGGCAAAATGTCATGCCGTCAAGGTTAGGCACGCCGCCTGAAGCGTAACAACCAATGTCAAGCCTCTGGCAACACTGGCCGAACACGATACAATTAACCTATCCATCACATTGCCTAGCAAAACCTCCATGATGTCATCAGAAAACATGTAGTGGGTTCGGACATTTCGTCGAATATTTTTTTGAAATTCTGGTCACAAAAGTGTTTCTTTCTGACAAAAACATAAGGCAAAGTTTGTAAAGTGACAACTGTATGTGGGAATGTTTTATTTATGAGATATCAGCAATAGTAATGTAATTCATGTATATATAACCATTAACAACATTGTTAGCAAAGTGAAGCTTGACGGAGGTTACACGCAAAATATAATTGTGATGTAAGCAAAACCGCGACGTAGTGGATACATCAATTATTACACAAACTAACAAAAATACTGGTCCATCAGAAGGGATAACCTGGTCATTTGTTTGGTGATCATTTTCCCAGTTAGGTAAGACAACCAAGTGCTTAGTTTGGTATTTTGTTTGCATCATGGCTCTTCCTACACAGACGCAAGAGACAGTTTTAAGAAGTAGTTATATGAGCCATTTGATGAAGATTGCATAACTTGGGACAGTTGTATGCAATGCCATGCATGCTTTTTTATGATTGTTCCATGCTACATTTTAAAGTACAAGATATTTGTGAGGCTTACGAATATACATGTTGCCTCATGTGTTCAGCATGTGTACTACTTCTCCAGATTCTCCCTCTACAAAGCTGAATCCGTCGATCTCAACACTTCCTTTCCTTCCAGTCCTGAAGTCAATAACATCTTCCATATTCATCTACTCATTCCATAGCTAATTTCACAAATACCTGGGTTTTATTTTTAAACTGACCAAAATACTTTAAAATTAACATCAATTAAAGTATGATCTATAATTAGCTATTAATATGATGTAAATCAGTGTTTAAATGTTGGGAATCTTGCATCACCATTTTCTAACTGGAATCTTCAGTTGCCACCATTTTGCCAAAACAGAATAAGTGATGAGAAGTAATAATTTGTAAACAGTGTTAAGGACTGTTAAACTATATCCTCACCATGTTTTATCAAGGTGACAAGGTGAGAACATGCTTACCTCATATTTTTTTAACCTAGTTTACTAATATATATGGTGTTCCTATTAAAAAATGCACTCTTCCGTGTAAAAAGTGAAGTTAAAAAGTGTTACCCTGTTTCACTGAAAGCTCAAAAGAAACTCAGTATTCAGTGGTAACTAAGTGGCCAGAAACTCAGCACTTAAATGGACACCAAATACATTATGAAACCAAAACTATCGAGGAATACTGTGGACATGTCATCACATTATAATCACAATCACAATACTTTATTGTCCCTTGGGAGCGAAATTCATTTGGAGTGTAGCAGCATATTAAAACAAATAAAACAAATGTACATGCAATATAACAACGTAAAAAAGGTAATAAAAGTTATATTGGTTAAATAAATAAGTTTAAATGAGTTAAATATGTTAAATAAATTAAACAAGTTAAAAAAGTTAAATCATCTCACAGATCACAAAGCATCTCAATCTCACTCAGTGTCAGACTAGCAGGGAAGACTGGCAGAGATGGAGGGGAACGAAGGTCAGTTACTCATTCATTAGTCTAATTGACAAGGGAACAAATGAAATTCAAGTGCGATTCAATTTGCAGTGAGGGAGTTGAAAGCAGCGGCCAGAAGGAAGTAGTTTATAGCATGGAAACAGGGGATGTTCGGTGTCTGAGGAGACATTCCTTCCCTTTCTCTCCGCCCGTTGCCTGTACAGATCCTCTAGACTGGTCTGCTTTTCTCCCACCACCTTGCCACTAACCCTGATTGCTCGTGTCAGAGTGTTGCGATGCCGTACCACACAAGGAACCCAAATGTAATAGAGCTTTCAATGTAGCATCTGTAGAAGGTTTGATGAACATGTGTGCTGCCACTGAGTGACCTGAGCTTGCGTAAGAAATACAGCTTTTGATGGCACTTTCTGTTAATTACCGCTGTATTTTCACCAAAAGTGAGCTTTGCATCAATGATAGTGCCGAGATACTTGTATTCATCTACTCTCCTTATACACTGTCCGTTAATGACTAGTCTCTTGGGAGGTGTAGGATTTTTCATAAAATCTATTATGAGTTCTTCAGTTTTACAAACGTTCAAGTCTAGGAAAAGATTGTCACACACTGTGAAATCAGCTACAGCGCATGCACACATTTGATCAGAGCCGAATAGGTCGACAATAGCTGTGTCATCGCTGTATTTCATTAAATTGACGCTCTCCGGGCTGCTACGACAGTCGTCTGTGTAGTGTGTGAACAGAACAGGGGAGATTACCGAGCCCTGGAAGACACCGGTGAAAATGAAGAGTGAGCTCATGACACAGCACCATTATACCACACTACTTGCGTACGCTCAGTAAGAAACTGGTTTACCCACAAGATGATGTGTGGGTTCACATGCATATTGACAAGTTTACTCATCATGATGGGTGGCTGGATGGTGTTGAAAGCTGACAAAAAGTCAATAAAGACTATCCTGGCAAATGACTTGGGCTTTTCCAGGTGAGTATACACACTATGACATAGAGTGAGGTCTGCCTCATCCACACCTTGATTGCATTTATATGCAAATTGGCGGGGATCCAGTTGATCCCCAACATGCTGCAGGAGAGGACGAAGTACGAAGTTATAATAGTAAATCCAAGATCAACGGTTTTTGCCATGATGAAAATTGAACTGACATGAATGACATAGAACTGTGCCAAATGGTGAAAATTTGGTGTTGACTACTGTTGTACTAATATTTTATAATATATACTATTCAATAGTTATCACAGCAATTATACAAATAACTGAATAATAACATGAATACCGGACATGTCACGGTTGCAGTAAATAATTTATGTCATAAATACATAATATAAAAGGTGCCAAAACAATCATAAAGCACGAGCACACATCAAAAGTAGTGCAGCATAAACGTGCGACATATCTAGTACCTATATCCTAAACTAGAAAGAAACACCCACATTGGGATAACATTGACTGTCAGTTGTTGTAATAGAAGGGACTATCATCCCTCACCGTGTTGTCGGTTTTATGAAAACAATTTATTCCAAAGAAAGGCACTATCGTAACGTCATGATACGATATAGGTGTCATGTGTATCAATGGCCGATGATAGCACGTTGGACAATCCCATCAGAAAACTCAAAATATCTTGAAATGTTTGCATACAAACACCCTATAAATTTTACATCACTGTGAAGCTAGCATTTGTGCGATTCCAGCAATAGTCGTCGCTACTGTTAACATTCATTTCAATAGTTATGGAATAAGCCGCTGTGATGCTATCCCCGTTCTAGCAGGTGGTTGTATTCAAGGGTGATAATATGGCAACCCGCTGTAGCGGGGTCTCATACTGAAATGGTGAAGAACACAAAGATAGAGTGTGGTGTGTGTATGTATGTATGTATGTATGTATGTATGTATGTATGTATGTATGTATGTATGTATGTATGTATGTATGTATGTATGTATGTATGTATGTATACAGGTACTACTAACCACTCTGACAGCCGTGATGGTGTAGGCATGGCCTCGTAGCAGACCGTTGTCCAGCTCCTCCTCCATCTGACCACCGGCTGCCTGCAAACAGTGTCACCAAGTGTCACCAAGCCATTTCACAACTAGTGGTGTGACATTTAGTGGCTGCTGCATGTGATGTCAATCACCTTCCATATATACATCTCAACCCAACTTACGTGCATTACCTCCATCACGCTTCACCTTAGCAAATATGTTTACATGCCACGCCCATGCACACACATACAAAGCAGCATATGTATGCTAAGTAAAAAATTTTCATATATTGTTCTTACTTTTAAATGTTGCCCTTTGTTTTTGTTGCAAATAACAATTATTTCAATGGAAAACATGGTATAATACCTGACAACAATTTAACTAGTTTGTCGAAAGTGGATTCTGGGCAGATTGTGACATACTGGATCTGTCAATACAATGAACTGTCAATGAATCACAACAGTCAATTTTATGTTGACATACTATTGATTGTAAATTAATCTATCAATAATTATCATCAATAATACACTGAACTATCAATATTCACAGCAGTTTGAAAAATAAAACAGCAGGACTACTTTTGTTACTGTAATGCTGTTTGTAAAATACAAATGTATATGGTAATTTAATAATCAACTATGTTGCCACCATTCAGTTATGGCTTAGGCCTACTTTTGAGGGTAATCACTAATCAATGATACCACCACAATAATTATGAAAAAATCACAATAGTATTCCAATACTACTACTGCTATCACAATATTATCACACTAGTACGGTCCCTCTTACTAACAACGCATTGGTGAATTTGTAATTTGTTCTCCAAAACCAGTTCTCTAGCGGCACTAGCCTAACAGTTACATGTGAAAGAGTATTGTAGAGATGACTTACATGAATAGAGCAACCCAGCAGAGAGCTCCTCTCTCAAGCATTGAGCATGATGGGAAACATGTTACTGGGTAACTCATCACGGAAGTTGAACTTCTCGACCACGCCATCTGTGAAGTCTGTCATGGCTTCACTGCTGAGACCTCCAGACAGGGTCTCATAGTACGCGTTTGTCCTGCAAGGTTTAGCACAGTAAGCAATCAATCCGTCAGTCAACCAAACCAATCAAACAATCAATCTCTTAGCCAGTCTGCCAGCCAGTCAACCAAGCAATCAATCAATCTGTTAACCATGCAGCCACCAACCAACCAACCAACCAGTCCATCAACCAATCAGTCATCCAGCCAAACAATTAATCCTGTACTCATTAAATAAATAGATAAAACCAAATAAATTAATTGATTAACTAATCAATAAATAAATTAACCAATAAATAAATATATAACTAAACCATCTGATACTTCATTCAAGATTGTCCATGTATACATGATACACTGGTCCATACACAAACAAAAACTACACAAATATACCATAATAACAGTTCTCTAGTGGTTGGATTATAATGAAACCTTGATGTTGAAGACAGACCTCCCATCTCAACGATTGACCCACATGGAAATGACTAATCTATGCTCTGGCCACAGCTGACCAATGATGATGATAACAGATGGTGAAACAAAATTTACTGAAATGTAACACACATGTAATCAGCATTTCAACCCAATTAGAAGTGAGCACTTGAACTGACTTGGTGTAAGCTTTCTCTTGCAGCGGAGTCCAAAACTTGTTTGTTTGTCGCGAGTGCTTGTAGATGAGCTGACGGCAATATGTCGTCCACACACATGTCCACCCTCTGGCCGAAACACTCCTACAAGAGAATAGTGATGATCACAGCAAAATTAGGGGTAGTTGCAAAGTTTGTAAATTCAAACAAATTGTACAGCACTACTATATTGTCATAATTCTTGGTCGTCATGTGACTTTGTTGGTCGTCATCACGTGACAGCAGTTCCAAGAAGATCGTGGGAAGGTTGTACCCAGTGTCCCTGTTGATGGCTGGTCGCCTCTCTCTGATCTCTATTGCTTCACTGATTTTCCTTCACCAGAAGTTGTTTTCTCTGGTGAGCACTGTTGCGTCTTTGGCCATGAGAGGTGAGTCTGGGACGTGTGTGTTCAGTCATCGATCGCCTAAACTACAGTGCTAAGAAAATTGGAAAGTGCGCAGTGTCCCATTACGAAGGATGGAAGCCACCAAGTCAAAGAGGATGAAAGACTATTTTAAGGCAAAACGACAGAGATGCCAAGACGACATCTACAGAAAGAGTCAACTTGATCCCAAACCAGCAAGTCATACAGTAACAACAGTAGCAGTGACAGCAAAGGCAGTTACACCAGTGAGAAGAAAGTGCCGATAGCCACCGGAAAATCGTACCGATCACCCATATTCGTTAAGGTCACGAAAATCGGCTGATCACTCTTATGCAAGCAGAAAGTAGACAGACACACACGAGCACAATGTGCATATATAACAATATGACATTCTGTATTTCTGCAGCATCTACCTGGGCTGCAAACTGACCATCATCCATGCAAACACAATGCAAAGACCTAGACCATCCGACACATACGACACCATCTGCCTGCCGACATTCATGTGAACACAATCAGACTACGAGCACCACGAACATATTGAGTACCATGATCAATCGACATGATGCAATGCTACATCAGTGACAGCAGGGGCTGACTGATGTTGACATATATACCAGTGACCAGTCGTAACGATCACACTTCGGAAAAGTTCATCGTACACGAACTCCTAAAAAATGTAAGTGCTCACCATTTTTTAAAGGATTTTATTTTAAATCTAACATGTATGCAGGGTAAATGCCATGACCACGACATTTGCCTGTATTCGTGCAAGAAATTCTTTCATTGTTAACACGGTGTGGTTCCAGGCTGACATGTGTGGCTGTCACACAGAGACTATTGTGGCAAAGATGTGAAGCATCTAGATTCGCTCTTATAAATGTTCTCCTGTGGTGCAGCATATAGCTTAACCGGTGTGCCATGATGGTGCGTCTATTGCCACATCTAAACTTGAAGTTAATTGAATCGTATTTCATGTCTGTGCCTTTCGTGCAGCCTGTCCATAATACACATTTATTGTTTGTTGAAATACACACATATTCATTAATTTTATCTGAATATTTTAAATAAAATTTGTCCTCCATGATGCCTCACTGTGTAACGTGTTTCCGTTGCTAAGGACTTTAATTGGGATCAGTACACTGTTAGTTTTCCCATTGGCGAATATATGTTAACGTTTTGTCTGATTATAAGAAAACGTGACCTACAATATTTCTTAAACTTCTCACCTGCTGTTATTATCATCTCATTGACATGCTGGTCGAGTTTAGACAAAACCTAATATTTCTAGCTCTCGTAAAATGCCTCTATGTGTGACACCCGTCAATTTTTACGAATGGACGCAGGCAGTAATCTGGTTAAAGGGACAAATTGTTGCCAAATACCCTTCCGCTTAGTAAAATCAGCTAAAAAGACACATTTTATTATCAACAGCTTCTACAATCACACCTGAAAATCTGATTACTCAAATGCACTTATGTCAGAGCTGGTGACTTTTGTAACAAAAATAATTTCTAAAAAATACACTGCACTTTTTTCATCTGAAACAGGAAGTCTAACTGTGTCATGAGCCCAAATAAACATCACAATTTTGGAGAACAAAAATGTGAAATTACTATATTTTAGAGGCACTCCTATCTCAAACACTGTGCAATATTTTTTTAGTAATTCATCCACACGTTTTTTTATACACATTTCAAAACTGCCACCCTTGACAGGGCACCATGTGAATAAGCATTTTACTGTTGGACATACAGTATTCTAATCTGGCATATCTCTACACTGTACACACTTTCTCATCTGGCAATGGCATATCTCTACACTGTACACACTTTCTCATCTGGCAATGGCATATCTCTACAATGTACACACTTTCTCATCTGGCATATATGGACATCTAACCATATTTTCCAGAAAGTCCAATATGTGTTCTGTAATCGTATTACATACAGGCAGTTGTTATGTTGCAGTTAAATTTATACTGATTTTTTCACTTTTTCCCTAAACAGACAACTGGATATATACAATATATGACCTTAATGTGTGGATTCTTCAAAGGCCAGATGTCTTAATGAGTTCAATTGCATAGTATTACACAACCCAATTAGTAGACATTCAATACACTGTGGCACTTGCCTGATTGAGTACCAGTACTGATCAAGTCAACTCAGCTATGTCCTGGCAGCCTGGGCCTAGGGGCTGATTCCCAGTAGTCATTCTGCCAAGATGTCTTTAGGGTCACTCCCAACCTCTTCATGTGTGTATAATTAGCTGAAGTAAACAAACAAGATAATGAATCAGTGAATTCAGAAAGGGCCCAACCCCACAATTTTTTTATTTTCACTTTATGCATTAAACTTAATCTTTGTCTACCAAGCAATGCATGTCCAGGCTAGAAAGGCCCAATTTTTTTTAATAGTTAATTCAATAATGGCCCAACTCCAGGAGTTCCTGTATGGTCAACAGAGGGCAGCAGAGTCATCTGCAAAGTTTAGATGGCTGTCCCTGTAGAGCGTGTGGTTGATGCTGAAGATGAAATAAGACCAAAAAGAAAGAGGAATGAAACTGAATGGGCAAAAAATAAAACAAAGCATCTAAGAGCTGAAGGAAAAGAATATATTAACGTCATTGGAGATCAAGTCAGTGCACGGAAAATTGGAGATAAATGCAGGTATGAAATTGTTTTTTGCATAATTAATACAAATTATGTAGATTGAAATATAATATAAACAATGCACAAGTGGCAAAGCAGTTTATTTTTGCTATGTGAGCCTGATTAGCTCAACAAAATCTATTCAATGCAATTATTTACATGTATAGTTATGTTTAGTTGAATTACTGAGGATTGATAGTTAGATAGTCATGACTTTTATTTATTTAGATATTAAAACTAATTCTAGCTGGCAGCATTATGTCTTTGGTGCACGTATTGTAATACGTTGTCGATGCCATGCAACACCTGACATTACTACATAATGTTATTTAAAATTTTGTTTTAATGTTATGTTTTTTTTGCTTCATTTCAAGTGTCGAAGAAGATGTCTTCAGTCATTCACTTTGGCTACAAAGGACGTCTTTTGGGAAAATGTTAATGAGATTGCGAATCATGATGGGCAGAATGCATACTTATCAGCATTGATATCATCCACTGAAACTAAAAGATCGGCAATGAAGAAAAATTGTCTGTCAAGAATGTTTTTCCAGCCTTCATTGTCCACAAACGTGGACAACACAACAAGCCATGTGTCTCCGACGAACTTAGAGAAAATGTGGATGCCCATATCAGAAGCTTCCCTGAAATGCGTTCGTAATGACAACAGGCTCCTTGATGATACTTATATACTGTAAATGTAATGAGTACTAGAACTACACGTGCCGGCTTAATTCACGACGCTACAAGAGTGCGTGACCATGTCACAATCTTGGTACATGTATTACAATGCGTATTACTATCACGCTAATAAATGTAGTCCTATAACATCCCCTCTCTTTTAAGAGCATTAAGTATCTATTTCCCCTTTCGAGTTTCGCACTATGCAGGGAACAGGAAAAAGCACAGATACTTATCATGCGAGTTAAGTATAACGATGTACACCTTGTTCTTGGAACCGTTTTATCCAGAACAGTACCTGGAGTACAAACGTGGGTTGGACACGAAGAAAGTGAAATGCGAAGTTAAATATTACGTTTGCTATTTTACTACGATTATTTCAGATCCAACTTCAACTATGGCTTTGGTAGGCTGATGACTAATGTTTGCTGCCAGTGCACTGAATTTGATGCAAAAATCAGTGCTGAAAAAAACACTGTAGTAAGAAACAAGTTAGAGATCAAGAAGCGTCTCCATAAGCAGAAAGCCAAGGTGTTTTATGACAAGTTGTCTGCGTGTGCCCAGACAGCTAGAGAACAGCAGGACAACGAATGTCTCTGTTTTGATTTGAAGCAAAACATGCCATTTCCGCACGTATCTACAAGTGACGTATTGTACTGAAGGCAGCTGTCTCTTTGTTTCTGGAGTGCACTCGGCAAAATCAGGGAAAGGCACAATGTACACATGGCCTGAAACACAACCTAAATGAGGCGTGAATGAGATTTTGAGCTCCTTGGCACATTACACCGAGGCAAACATACCTAACACAGTAAGAACCTTGGCACATTACACCGAGGCAAACATACCTAACACAGTAAGAACCTTGGCACATTACACCGAGGCAAACATACCTAACACAGTAAGAACCTTGGCGCATTACACCGAGGCAAACATACCTAACACAGTAAGAACCTTGGCACATTACACCGAGGCAAACATACCTAACACAGTAAGAACCTTGGCACATTACACCGAGGCAAACATACCTAACACAGTAAGAACCTTGGCACATTACACTGAGGCAAACATACCTAACACAGTAAGAAAACTATACCTGTTCATCGACGGATGCCGCAGTCAAAATCACAACCAAATAATGGTCCATTACCTACAGACACTAGTTATAAATGGTCGCATCGACAAGATAGTTCACCAGCTGCCAATAAGATGCCACAGCTTCCTACCTTGCGACAGGGTTATCGAAAAACTTCAATGAAAGAGAGAGTTATTGGAATAGTATGGTGACTGGGAAGAAATGATCAAGGAAAAGTTTACATTGATTTCTATGACTGGTAGAGACATGTTGGATTTCAAGGGTCATTTGCAGAATTTTTTCAAGAAATCGGTGACAAAAGATGGTGCAAAGCTCTCTATCTCAAAGCACAAGTATGATGTCTGCTTGTCTCACGAGTAAATTTCGCCTTGTCAAGCATAATGTCAGTGAGGTTAGGTACCTTCAACAGCCGACTGATACCAATGTAAGAGATGGAGAGGACTTGGAGGAGGACGGCTGAAGTCAAGTTTTGACTGAAAACAATGAATCAGGTATTCAGTGACGTCAACGCCAGATAGATTAGGTTTATGTTGACTAGTGCTCTTTAAGATATGTTTGGTAATATTACCATAAGACACAAGTGTATGATGGTGATGTAGTTTTAGGTGTATTGCATAATAAATGCACAACTATGAATAAATTAGCATCTTCTCTCAATTTTTGGCCAATGCAATAAGATGGTTAATTAAAAAAGGGCCCTCTATGACCTAAATTAGTCTGCCACACATTTATCTGAAATGCAATTATCATTGTAATTTGACTGTGGGTACTATTATTAGTATATTTTACACACATGCTATAGTTAGTCATTAAATTGGACAATTTAGTTAATTGGAGCTGGGCCCTATTTGAATTCACCAATTTGATTGTTTAATCACCCTTCTGCAATGTCATTGGTCCATTTCTGATATAGATTTCCAAATGGAGGCTTCACTAATGTGATTTTCTCCCCACCCCACCCCCTTATCACACCCAAGTTCTGCATTATGATTATTACAATGAAGGAGACTGCAAATTATGAGACTGGTAAACTTAGCAAACACAGTGATAGGAAGACACCGCCTATTGTAGGAATGAGGAGAAATCTGCGCAGTTTCCAACAAGGCCACCCATATGATATGTTGAAACAATGTCTGCCCTGACTGCAGCTTGGAAGTTAAAGATACCGAGGACGCCATTGAGTGTGACATCTGTAAGGGATGGTATCACAAAGTCTGTCAAAGTGTATCTGATGCCTTGTATGCCATATTAACCAGCGATGAAAACCAACAAATCAGTTGATACTGTAAATCATGCCAAAGAGGGGCAAAGGCAATCATGTCACACATCCTTATCATGAACGAGCGTCAAGACAAATTTGAAAAGAAATTGACTGCAATGGAAAATAAACAAAAAGCATTCCAAACCAGAGTCAATGAACTTGAGGAGACAGTCTCAAAAGTATCCAATCTGCAATCTCAGACACCACATGAATCACTAGGAGCAACATACGTAGAACCAGTCATAAACAAAGATGAAATGGTCACCACTGTGTGCACCCAAATAAATGACCGAATGACCAGAATGAAGAACATTGTGGTATACAATGTGTCAGAGTGGACCAGCACCCTGAAAGAAGACAACACTATTCATGACAGGAAACTAATGAGGGAAATGTCAGGATACACTACAGATGGTAAATACCAACCTGAAGACCTACAAGTAAGGAGATTAGGGAGCAAACAAAGAAAGGAATTGGAAACAGAGGGAACAAGAACTCGTCCGTTACTTGTAACATTCCCAGAAGAGGATAACAAATCTGTTGTCATGAAAAACCTATACAAACTGAAAAACAAAGGGGAACCATTCAGTGGAATGGTTATAAAGCATGACATGAGCAAAGATGACAGAGAGAAGGAGCGACTTGATAAAATAAGTGAGACAAAATTTGCACGTGTTCTACTACTTGAAGATTTTAACTATCCTAAAATTTATTGGGAAACAATGTCAACTACAGCAGCAAGTACAGAGGAGAAAGAATTTAAATTTATTGAGAAACTTTGAGACTGTTACTTTGTGCAACATATAACAGAGCCAACTAGAAGTAGAGGTACAACTGAACCATTACTCATTGATCTTGTCCTCACTAGTTAAGATACAGAGATCTCAACAATTGAAACAGCTTCAGCACTAGGAAGAAGTGACCATTCTATTATTAAGGTGGTTCTTAACTGCATGCCAGTCTATGAACCAATCAGCAAAACTGTCTATAAATACGACAAGGGGGATTACACCAAATTGAAAGACATGCTAAACATTGATTGGGAGGATGAATTTTCTAATCACCAGGAGGATGTGCAAACTCAATGGGATATCCTTACTTCTAAGCTTAGATATGAAGGAAAATGCATACCAAAGAAGGTGATAACTGAGAGAGCCAGAAAATACCCAGTTCCACTGGAGTTGAAAATCCGAACCAGGTTGTGGAAAAAATATCTTCTCTCCAAAGATGCCCAAACTTATCAGGAATTTTGTCGACTCCAAAATCAGGTCAGGAGACTGACAAGAAAGGCACAGAAACTATATGAAAAAGATATCATAAATCAAATAAAACAGAATCCCAAGAAGTTCTGGCAATATGCGCAGGTGAAAATGAACACAAGAATGGGAATACCGAACTTAATAAAAAGCAAAGACAAGGATGATCTGACAAAGACAGATCTGGAAAAAGCACAGGTATTGGCAAATCATTTCTCTTCCGTATTTACGAGAGAACTAGAAGGAGACATTCCGGAGGAGCCAATAAGATGTCATAACAAAGTTGAATCTTGCACTATCACTCCATAGTGGCTTTAAAGCTAAAGAAACTAAAAATATTCAAATCACCAGGACCTGACGGCCTCCATCCTCGTGTACTAAACGAATTGGCAGAGAGTATTAGCACTCCACTATCCACAATTTGTTACACGTCGCTGAAAACAGGCATACTACCCAAAGACTGGAAAATAGCAAACATATCTGCAATTCACAAAAAAGAAAACAAAAATCTAGCACATAACTACCGGCCAGTCAGCCTTATGAGCATAGTAGGGAAAATAATGGAGGGCATAGTCAGAGATACCATCACTAAACACTTGAAAGATAATGATCTGTTGAGTGACAAACAATTTGGTTTCATCAAAGGGCGGTCTACAGTTCTCCAATTACTTAAAGTACTCGATTCATGGACCGAGACACTAGATAACGGTGGATGTATTGATGTAGTATATTGTGATTTTATGAAAGCATTTGACAAAGTTCCACATCTACGACTTATAGAGAAACTCCAGAGCTATGGAATTCAAGGAAATATTCTAAGCTGGGTTGGAGCTCTGTTGGCCCACAGAAGACAACGTGTAAGGGTCAATAATTCTTTTTCAGATTGGCATGATGTCATCAGCGGCATACCACAAGGCAGACTTAGGGCCGAGTACATTTTCAGGAGTACGAGTGCGAGTACTTTGACGATGGACGAATACATTGCTAAAAGCTGAGTACGAGTACGAGTACATTCTCACGAGTACAACTACATTTTTGTAAATATAAATATTAAATAATAACGTATTGCAAAATTATTAAAATTAATCTAATTTATATAACTCAGCACAAGTGAATATACAATGGCAGTTGATCAATTTTTTTATGAGGAAAATTGTAAAAAAACTCTTTATTTCATCGACAATGACATTTATTTATGTGGCATCCTATGATTTCTGCATCTATTTGCTATATTGAGTCACCGACCAACTAGGCACACGTAAACCAATCATAAAGTACGATTGACATTTGAGAAAAAAACTTAGCCAATCAAGTTGATATCTGTCTTTAATGATCACAAATGAGTGGGTAAAAGAGACTGACCAGTGGATACCCCCAACCAATCATTGAACTTTGCTGGTTGTCTCCAGGTTAAGCATGTAAAACAAAGCAACCAACAGGAGGATTTGTTACCTGGCATCCCACTGGCTACATGTCTTTGTTTAGCATTTCTCTTATCTCTGCTCCCTCAGTGTGTGTTCTCTCTGACCTAGACTATCATGCCACATGGCTTCACTGGTGTCACACTAAGTTGGCACCTGATTATATTAGTGTAGGGTGACTTCTGACTTGAGCCACCTTACTTCTACAGAGGAAGACTGGCAGTTCTTGTTCTTAGCAGTTAGCACTGTTGGCCAGTGCCAAGTGGCATGGTCTCCAGACTACATTAAATGCATTCCCTGTCTAACAGGTGGGTTAACTGCTACTAGTAGTTGGCTCATTATGGACATCATGGTGGCTTGATTAAACAGTTTTATGGCCTGAATTGATAGCCTACAATTATTGTTTGCTTAACAGGGTGTTTCTGACTGGGGAAAGATGCTGCCTGTTGCCATGTTAGGGTATCATAGTCATGGACTCATGGCTATCAGAGAATGAAGATGTACTATGTGTAGGGATGGCAAGGTGGCATTCTATGTGAAATAACAAAGTATTTAAAAAAATAGTTGAGCATTTAAATATTTCAGGAAAGTTTGATTTTATAACTGCAAATAAATTAATTGTTCCCAGTATATATTGAGAAAGTACTCAGATGTACTCGTAAAATCTGAGTACAATGAGTATGAGTACGAGTACATGACCCATAAGTTTTATGAGTACGAGTACTTCAAAAATGTACTTGAGTACACGAGTACCGAGTACTTCCGCCCCAGGTCTGCCACAAGGATCGGTGATTGGCCCCCTACTTTTTGTTATATTTATTAATGACTTACCGGATGTTATAAAAAGCTCTGAAGTATTCCTGTTTGCGGATGATATGAAACTCTTCCATCCAATTTACACCAATGAAGATTGCACAAAGCTTCAACAAGATCTTACCCATACAGAACATTGGACATACGAATCTCTCTTAAAGTTCCACCCAGACAAATGCAGCCATATGAGAGTAGGATCATCAACCATAAGAAATGACAGCTACACACTGGGACCTAATTATATAACGCTGGCAAGTACGGATAAGGTGAAGGATATTGGCATCACTTTTAACTTATCACTAAACTTTGAGGCACATGTCGGAAAAAATTAATAAAGCCAAATCAATGATGGAGATAATTCGTCGCACTTTTGATTACATGGATGAACAATGTTTTTCTACTGTTTTAAAATCTCTCGTCCGCCCACATATTGAATATGCAAATCAAGTATGGGCTCCCTTCTTAATGAAACACATTACAGCTCTTGAAAATGTTCAGCGTAGAGCTACCAAATTAATTCCAGGTTTTAAAGATCTTGAATATAATGAACGTCTGCAAAGACTAAAATTACCAACTCTGTCATATCGTCGCCTCAGAGACATGACTGAATTGTATAAGATTTTAACAGACAAATATGATACAGCTGTGACATCGAACTTTATAACTTTGAGGGATACTGAATCATGTATGCAAGGACATCACCTAAAAATATTCAAAGGACGTTGTCGGTTAAACATTAAAAAAAATTCATTTCTACACCGATGCATGGACATATGGAACAGCCTCCCACAGTCTGTGGTAGAGGCTTCATCAGTCCAGTCCTTTGAGCATTGAGGGAAAATTATACAAATTATGGAAAAACCACCCAATTAAGCTCGATTACACAGCCCCACCCTTATTATGGAACTCGTCAGACGCATGCGCACCATATAGTTTGACGACAAACATCAGAGCTGGCATAAGAGGCATCACAGCCTAGAAGCCAGAAGAGGACCTGTAAGAATGCATGGAGCTGGAGGATAAACAGAAACACCACACACTGACACAGTCATGTACGAGTACCACGACTCGGCATGGCCGACTTTTTAAGAGTTGTACAAGAAACTTCAGGTGGATTGTTAACGGTACCCGATGCCAACGGCAGATCTGGCAATAGCAAAATGCTACGACCGCAGTCAGACCGATGCCTAGATTTAACGGACAGCTACCTCCAGCCAGAAGAAAATCAAGGAGTTTCCGAGATGCGTCTGCTAAATATGGAAAAGGGTGCTCAGGTGTGGAATGAATGTTACTTAAGTTACACTGAGCACGTCCGCAAGGAAACGTGCACTTCTCCACAATTTAAAATACACCATGAACAACAGACTGGTCTCTGTTGGAAGCAATCACTCCGATGTATACAATGTGATTATCATTCGCGCATGTACAAACCGTACACCGAGGTCGACACTGGACGTTGTGCAAACAAAATACACCATAACTTTGTCATGAGTCCTGTAATGCCACTGGTGGGAAAATGTGTGGTAATTTAGCGATTGCTGTACCACCAAACGAGTAAACTAGCAACTATAATGTCGCAAAATGTCAGACTACTTCCGGCAGCAGACCGATTTACGGATTACACATCCGTTTAGTTGTTTTCCGGGATTGTTTTCATTAAAATATGACTAAAATTTTACAGTTATGTAGCATTAACGTAACTGATTTCATCACAGTGCCATTATATGTATTTGGCATTAAGGATACCATGGCGAAAAACGTGCTTGATGTGTAACTATAGAAAAAGTATTTTGACAGTTTCGGAAGCGAGGGTGTGACAGCCGCCAGCGAGTTACTCGGCCGTTACTCACGTTAGCGAGTCAGAATAACGGGATTACACAGAGCCCGAGTAACATACACATATGAACATATGTTCAACTAAATTCAATGATATTGATACTTTGTGAAGTTACTCCCAATGTCAGGTGCCCTAGTATTAAACTTTATTTAATGATATCGCATATAAGTATGTGTGATTTATGACGTGTTTTACACCCACAATACGCTGCCTGTGCCGGTTTCGGTTAGCGTAATTCAGTACATACATCATCAGTGGTGCTGAGTCTGAGGTGCAGCTATGGCCACCGTTGAGACAACAACAGTTGAAAATGGGTCAGGTGATGTGAAAAATGGTACGTAGAAATTATGTTGTAATTTAAATCTGAATGTTGCAGGGTTCATGTTAAATTCCCAGAAATATTTTATGTTTAGTTAATTATCTCATTATTTGTTCAACAACAATTTTGTTAATGATGACAACAAGAACACATGTATTCCCATATAGCGATGTTATACTATAGTGATAACCACTAGTTTTACAGCTAACTCTTTGAAAGGTTATTTCTTGCTCGGTTATTGTTGACATATCATCTGGTATCCCTGGTATTTATGAGGTTGTTAAGTGTACATATATAGACCAAACTACCACTTAAATCGAAAGATATAGTTGTAGGTGTGTCAGAATGCTATCATTCGAGGATGCGGGTAATTTCATGATCTTCATGTTCTAATGAAAAAGTAGCTTATAAATATTCTGCAATATCCAGTCCTTTAAGTTTAAGACTACTCAAATTTCTTTACAAATCACTCATGGCAGACCAGTCCATTCGAGCACCAACTCAACTTCTCTATGAATCATTCGGCCATGCTGCAATTAATGCATGAAAATTATTAACTCACATATTTATTGATCACCAAAGTACTCTTGATTGAGAATCTTATATTCTAAACAATATTTTAGTAGTACCCAAGTTACCCATATATTATATATTGATCAGTACATGTAACTTGGCTTTAATAACTGAGTTATAAAAAGATCATAATACTTTCATAGTATTAACATATTTTAATATAAATAATTTGAAAATATCTGACAAACAATTATATGCTAGAAAATACAAATATAACAAAATTCAGTATCACAATTTATTTATTATTTTACATGAATAATTGGTGGACAAGTTAGATTTGCCTTGGCTAAATCTGTGATGGATTTTACCAGTCATCCGACTCAGTTTGAAGTAGATGAATTGCAATTTGTGATAATCTGTTTAATTATTGCATAAGTAATAATGAAGCATTAATTACAGCTTAGTATCAGAATTAATTAATTGAATAATATAGTTTAGGCAAGGTTGATTGACTACAGTGCTTCTCCATTCAAGTACACAAGGCAAATCTGTGCAACGCTGCATACTTGTTGTTGCACTTCATTATATGAAGCAGTTTAATGTGAACCTGACAGAGCAATTGTTACTGTGTTTGCCTACAGAGGAGTGTGGTGACACAGTGAGTAGAACATCGGACTCTCAATCGAGAGAACCCGGGTTCAAATCCTTTGCACTGCTGTGTCAAACTTTGGCCAGTTTTGTTCACTCTTCATTGCTCTAGTTTACTCAAATGCATGAATGAGTACATTGCTATAGACAGTGGTGGATACATGTGCACGAATAGTCTTCGTGCATTAATTGCAGTATGGCTGAATGCTTCCCAGAGATGCCGAAATGGTGTCTGAGAGTAACGTGTAAAGCGCTTTGAGCAGTATAAAGAACTGGATATTGTGCTATAAAAAACTTACCTTTACATTTTTACAGAGGTGAGTGATGACCCAGCAGTAAGACGCCAGTCCAGCAGGGAGTGGGTGCGACAGGTGGAAGAGCCTGAACTCGAGTTTGATGAACTTGGCATTGAGCTAGAGGCACAAGATGGTGAGACTTTATCAATCTCCAACAGGAACAAAACTCATAATGGCAAATGTTTATTCTGTTGTTGATGTTGAGCAGTGTTACACATGGCAAATATTTTGGCCAGTTTCTCATTGGTCCCATATGGCAGGTATGCCAAATCCACTATAGCAAACAGAAAGTGTCTCGTCTCATCATTTCATGTTAAACAATAATTGAATTGCAGAGTTTCCAAATCGTCTGATAAACTTAGTGTAACTGTCCATAATTTTTTTTAATAAATAACATTCTGGCTATAAGCCAACTTCCCGGTGTAAAGATATCAGTGGCCTAAATTATCTTGGCGCTTTCAAATAAACAGATAATAACAATATGCATATGAGTGGCATCTGTATACTGAAGTGACTGTGTTGAGTCACTGTTCACTGGTCATCATCCAACATTAACAGATCTATCCATTTGGTAAACACAAAGCTTAGAGGTACAGCTGTTTGATTGCAAACAGAATTATAAATAGATTTTAGTGTTCCAGAACTAGGCCTGTATAATTTGGGTAGGGAGTGCTGATTGTATTACCATTACTTACTAGTAGATAATTGATCGAGTCTTTATAATTTTGTATTTGTCAGTCTTCTTAGTTATAATGCTCTCATAATATGTGTTATTGGTGCTTAATTATTGCATTGTTATTTATAACTTCTTCTGCAATGGTCATCTAATTATTTGTAGTGTGTGTTTCTTTGTTTGCTTTCCTTGTTAGTACTACTAGTAGTAATACTTTCCTTGTTAGTACTACTAGTAGTAATACTTATATTATGATGCTGATTATTCTAACAGTATTATCATAATAATCTATTTATAATTTTGTAACAAAAACTATGTTTTGCATTCAGTACGGCCTATTTGATATACTGTGGCCTTTTCTTTTGTGGGTCAAGAAAGGTGCTACAAGTGTGTCAAAGTGGAATCTTGTTTGTTACGTAGAACCGTGCATGATCGTCATTCTGTTGGTGTGTTCGTTTTAGCATTATTGGACTTGGAACTCGACAGCGGAGAAATGCTTGACGGTTTTTTGCATAATTCTACTGCGCATTTGCCCTATTGGCATTCCAAAGGTAGTTGTTATGGTTTGTTTCTTTGTTTTGTTACACTTTGTTGCCTGGTGTGTGCTTTGGGTGTCCTCCCTTTTCTCTTACATTGCATATTAAGTGAGTATTTAATGGAATATTAATAGCAATAGGTGGTATTCTAACAATTGTCTTAAATTCAAATAAATTATCGCCTCACAAAATACTACCGAGATGTACCCATTTCTGGCATGTTGCAAGTTTGGAATATAGTTGGTAGTTTTTATTATCTATAAGGCATTACAGTCCACGTATAACTCTAAATTTCAAGAGAGTGGGAACAGCTTGGTTAATATCAGTTTTGAAGTACACAATTTGTGAATATAGACCAGACCTAGGGCCGAAGTACTCCTTACTCATGTACTCGAGTACATTTTTGAAGTACTCGTACTCATAAAACTTGTGGGTCATGGACTCGTACTCATACTCATTGTACTCAGATTTTACGAGTACATCTGAGTACTTTCTCAATATGTACTGGGGAAAATTAATATATTTGGTTATAAAATGAAACTTTCCTGAAATATTTAAATGTTCAACTATTTTTTTAATATTTTGTTATTTCTAATAGAATACCACCTTACCATCCCTATACATAGTACATGCTCATTCTCTGATAACCAAACATGGCAACAGGCAGCATCTTTTCCCAGTCAGAAACACCCTTTTAAGCAAACAATATTTGTAGGCTATCAGTTCAGGCCATAAACCTGTTTGCTTAATTAAGCCACCAGGATGTCCATAAAGAGCCAATTAGCAGTTAACCCACTAGTTAGACAGGAAGTGCCTTTGATGTAGTCTGGAGACCATGCCACTTGACAGTAGCTGACAGTGGTAACTGCTAAGAACAAGAACTGTCAGTCTTCCTCTGTAGAAGTAAGGTGGCTCAAGTCAGACTGCCTCCTACACTAGTATCATCCCAAGCCAGCAGCCTGGCTAAAAAGTCCAAAGGGGATGCTGAGCCTGTTATGTGGACATGTGCAAACTCTCTCAACAACTAGTAGTCTACGATCAGAAAATATAAATTGCAAACTTATAATATCAACAGATTGCAGAGGTGAACGAATACCTCAGTCAGCCATGTGCAGATCGTCACAGTGACCCACTGCAGTTGAAATGAATGCCAATGAAGTGAATTTCAGTGTTGATGAAATAGAGGTTTTTTTTAGTTTTCCTCATAAAAAATTGATCAACTGCCATTGCATATTCACTTTTGCTGCGTTATATAAATTAGATTAATTAATATTTAAAAAATACGTTATTATTATATTTTTTTTAATGTACTTTTACTCGTACTCGTGAGAATGTACTCGTATTTATACTCGTACTCAGCTTTTAGCAATGTACTCGTACTCATCCATCTTCAAAGTACTCGTACTTGTACTCATGAAAATGTACTCGGCCCCAAGTCTGATATAGACAATCTGAAAACATGTTATATGCTGCTAGTTTCTTGCTGCTCGCAGACATGGCAAAAGTTCCAGCTTTATACTGTAGCACTACTAGAGAAAAATAAGACTGGTTGAGATAAAAAAATGAGACATTTGTTAATTTTAGTTCAGTTTTTAAGAAGAATTTACTCCTTTAGAACACAATTACAAAGGTGTAAATTTGTTAAAGTAATAACTTCTGATTTGTTGAAACAAACCTTTCAGAAGCCGGTATGGATGACGTGGACCCAAACGCTGCTTTCGGGTCAGACGGAATGATGGATGAAGACTTTGAGGATGAACTTGGTTCACCCTCACAGGTCAGTAACATCACCCTCACAGGTCATTAATATCACCCTCACCAGCCAATAACATCACCTCCACATGTCAGTAGCATCATCCTCACAGGTCAGTAACATCTCCTACATAGGTCAGTAATGTACCCTCACAAGTCGGTAACATCACCCTCACCTGTCAGTAACACCACCATCACAGGTCAGTAACATCACCTTCACAGGTCAGTAACACTGCCCTCACAGGTCACTAACTGTGATCTGCCTAAGCATCCTGTTTCTAGGTGACAACATCACATGCATGTGTAGTGGGCTAGCCAGGGGTGCTAAGGTTGCTGGCGGCCAGTGTCTTGTTTTGGCCAAATCATTTAGCAGTATCTACCTGTAATAATTATTATTCAGAGGGGTAACACTAAACAGTGGCTTCAAACTAATGATAGTTACTTTTTTTCTGTTTGTTGACTGATTGTTAACATTGAGATTGTGTGTTGGTGTTTTTTTTGTAAATAAAACAAAATTAGCTATGCGTCATTTTAATGTATGACATCACACCTTTTCAGTTACACCTTTTATTATTTGCAGTGCAATGTATCTAAATTTCTGTTCAGCCTAGCTCAACAATATGTTGCATACCTTTTGCTTATATAATAGTCTCTGGGAATATAAAATATGATGTGAATTTATACATAAAATGTTATGTCATGCTGAATATTGTGTTTTACTAAAACTTTAAAAAGTTAAGACTTGCACATTTAATTAAATTAAACATGTTGTATTGTCTACGTATACTATAATGTTCCATTTGTCCACATTTATATTTATCTAAATGTAATTTTTCTAAATTACTATGCTGCTTGTACGTTTTAAATTTTCAAAATAGAAAATGACAGTATATCTCAATTATGTTAAACCTAGACCAAAGGAATTTGGCACAAATATTACCTGTATAATATTCTCTGTGTATGTTGAGTATTATGCAGATTGACACAAAATTAAAACGTTATGTAACTCTGATTATTATGTTTTTTCTACAATGCCTGAGCCTATATTAAACTAGAAGCTGTGCACTGCTACTACATCTCATGTATTTAATTTACTCACATGTTGCAAGTGCCATTTTAACCACTGCTCACCGTGCTCTATTTGCCCTTTTACTAAAATGGCACCCTGCCCTTTTGAAAACCTGGGCAGAACACTGACTAACATCATCATCACAGGTCAGTAACATCACCCTCACTGGTCAGTAACATCACCTACACAGGTCAGTAACATCATAGGGCATTAACATCACCCTCATAGGTCAGTTACACCATCACAGGTCAGTAACATCACCCTCACAGGCCAGTAACATCACTCTCACAGGTTAGTAACATCACCCCCACAGGTCAGTAACGTCACCCTTACGTCAGTAACATCACCCTCACATGTCAGTAACATATACCTAACAAGTAAGTAGCATCACCTTCACAGGTCAGTAACATCACCCTCACAAGTCAGTAACATAACACACAGAGGTCAGTAACATCACCCTCACAGGTCAGTAACATCACCCACACAGGTCAGTAACATTACTCTCACAGGTCAGTAACATCACCTACACAGGTCAGTAACATCACGTACACAGGTCAGTAACATCACCCTCACAGGTCAGTAACACCACCATCACAGATCAGTAACATCACCCTCACGGGTCAGTAATACCACCATCACAGGTCAGTAACATCACCCTCACAGGTCAGTAACATCACTCTCACAGGTCAGTAACATCACCCTCACCAGTCAGCAACATCTACCTAACAAGTCAGTAACATCATCCTCACATGTCAGTAACTTCACCCTCACAGTTCAGTAACATCGCCCTCAGAGGTCAATAGCATCACACTCACAGGTTACTAGCATCACCCTCACATGTCAGTAATACCACAATCTATCAGTAACATCACCCTCAGGTCAGTAGAATCAGCCTCACATATAATCAACTTCAGCCACACAGATCAGTTACATCACCCTCACAGGTAAATCACATGAATTCCTGTCCACTAATGCTGATTTGTAATTAGTTTTCAGAGCGAAGTCATTTCTATATTATTCACAATCCTCATCCATAGTCTGCCATCTCCTACTGTTGTGTAAAGTGTTTGAAATGTGAGTCGTACTTTTCTTTATTGAAAAGTCTGGTTTCTATGTTTTAGGAGCACGACAATGACCCTGAAATGGAATTTCGTGACATTGCCAAATATGGCATTGTGCAGGTGGCAGGTAAGTTTGCCATCTTAAATTCAACAAAATATTACCAATATGACTGGCTGTTACAAATTATGGCTTTCACATTGTGAAATTTATGTAAATAAAAAGCTATAGGCTCAGTGCAGAGCACAGTGGTGCAGTGGATAGAACATCGGTTTAGATTGAGAGAATCAGGGTTCGAATCCTGTGCTGCTGAACCACGGGCAAGTTTGTTCACTCATGATGGTGTTCAATTGAACAGGTCTGCCAGGGAGTAAAGTGTAAAGCACTTTAATTAAGCAGTCCTAAGGACTAGATACTGTGCTATATAAGAACTTAGCCTTTTTTAAACCTTTAATCATATATTTGATTTAATTTTGAAACACAATGACAGGTTGCATTGATACATTCAGGTGATGACACATTTGGAAGGAAGGTGATTGTCTTCTCAGCGTGTAGACTGCCTCCACGTACAGAGCTCGACCACGAACACCTGCTTCAGTGAGTACTGTGTGTGGCAACTTGCATCTGACATCTCTCGTGTATTGACTATGCTTGTCAGATCCGGTGCCTGATGTATAAGAAAGACAGCTGTGATTGGCTAAGGTAGTTGCGTGATGTTGGTAATGGTGCCTTGGAGGTAATGACAATTCCCTTTGGGCCCTGTTGTTGTTTTCCTCTTGTTTCCCTGTCTGTCAGGGCTGAGGCTTGCCTCAATTCACATCCTCAATTTCTGTTATCTTTTTTCTTTTCCCTCACTGATCTTGCACTGCTTTCTCCACCAACTGTCCCCATTTCCCACTATACAACACCATTGTGAAACACGTGTTCTTGTAAGTTGTATAGATGGCAAGAACTATGTCCGCACTCAATAACTTCTGAAACCAATGTTGTACAACATGTATTTTAAATATTGTTATATTTGTGATTTCTGCCAGTAATGTCACTACATTACACCCTCTCTGAGTGTTAAGAAGTTATACATGAACATTTAATGATACAGATGTCACTTTTCAAAAGAATTCAAATACATTTTATTTCTGGACAATATCCACATCTGTTATTCCTACGGGAACTCTGCATTTCCTCGTGGCTTCCATGTTCAGGGGTGAGGTCTAGCTCCTGTCCTGTTGCACTGTTGCCCTCCACTGCTTCCTACCAGCACCCCTCCTTCCACCTTTCATCTTTGTCTGACTTTCTCAGGAGCTGCATATGTGTTTTCCCCTGTTTCCTGTATAGGGGTGAGGTCAGGAGTATTGTTGAGCTCGTTTCACGCCCCACCTAACGCAGTCCTCCCATCTCAGCTATGGCCATCCCCCTCTCCTGCGTCCTTGGTGTTGTTCTGCCTCCGCTCTCTTTGTAAGTTTGCCTGCATCAATCCTTGCCAAGTGGCCTGTCCATCTCACCCACCTTCTTTACATGAACCTGTATATATTATACGGTGGCCATGTGATATGTGTTTGGTAGATACCTGAAGCACACACTGGACCAGTACGTGGAGAATGACTACACCCTTGTGTACTTTCACTACGGACTCAGCAGCAAGAACAAGCCATCCCTCAGTTGGCTGCGACAGGCATACAAAGAGTTTGACAGGAAGTAAGTGTCATACAGAGGCATTTCGCAATTGTGGAGCGCAGTGACACAGTGGATAGAGCATTGGTCTCTCAGTCGAGAGAACCCGGGTTCAAATCCTGTGCTGCTGTGTCAAACCTTGGACAAGTTCGTTCACTCTACATTGCTCCAGTTCACTCAGCTGGATAAATGAATACCTGGCTATGTCTACAAATAGTCTTCATGTATTCATTTAATGGTGTACGATTGAACAGGTCTGCCAGGGCTTAAAGTGTAAAGTGCTGTGAGCAGTGCTGAGGACTGGACACTGTGCTGTATAAGAACAGGTCTGCCAGGGCTTAAAGTGTAAAGTGCTGTGAGCAGTGCTGAGGACTGGACACTGTGCTGTATAAGAACAGGTCTGCCAGGGCTTAAAGTGTAAAGTGCTGTGAGCAGTGCTGAGGACTGGACACTGGGCTGTATAAGAACTTACCTTTACATTTCACTTAGAAAAGCATCTGTACTGCATAACACTATTAATATTTTGACAAGGTACCCAGTCTAATGATTATAGTAAATTCTTTTGATGAGTTTAGCGGAAGTACACCGATTGCACATATTGCTTAAAACTATTCGTACACAACAGATTTGAATTTGAACAAACAGGATTGACAATGGGCAAAAACAGGTAAGGAAGGATTACAAATATTGTTAATATCATGTACATGACTTCACATAGAAATAATGCACAGGTAGTCTTCACACATAACTGTTTTATATTTATATATTATTTTCTTTGATATTTCAACTGGATTGTGATGTCCTTTTTTTAGATACAAAAAGAACTTGAAAGCGTTGTATGTTGTCCATGCGACAGGGTTCATCAAAGTGATATGGAAAATATTCCGGCCATTTGTAAGGTGAGTTTGCAACTGAATGTTGTGGTACTGCTGTTGTTGGCACTGGTGTATCCAATAAGTCTGAAGACAGACTGACACAAGATGGGTGGATGGCCAGATATACACGCTGACAGACAGATGAACTGATAGACAGACTGACTGAAGATGGGTGGATGGACAGATATACAGGCTGAGAGACAGATGGACTGACAGAAGGTGGGTGGATGGACAGATATTCAGGCTGAGAGACAGATGGACTGACAGACAGACTGACATAAGATGGGTGGATGGATATATATACAGGCTGACAGACAAATGGACTGACAGACAGACTGACAGATGATGTGTGGATGGACAGGTATATAGGCTGACAGACAAATGAACTGACAGACAGACTACAGATTGACAGATGGACTGACATATTGGTGGATGGAATGACAGACAGACAGTTTGACAGATGGACTAATAGATTTATGGACAGTCTGACAGATGGATTAACTTATTGACTGACACATAGACCTGGGTTCAATTCACTTTTATTAAGTCCAATTCAATTCAAATTCATGTGTATCTACCAAGGATAATTTCCAGTTCAGTTCAACAAACTCACACAAATGATCAATTCCACTTCAAATTGGCTGTTTTGTTGTGCCTTATTAAGTTTCTGCACATTGATGTGCAATGAAGCCCCAGTGAAAATCCACTGAAGCAAACAACAGATCTTTAGTTTGTTTAATTAAGCACTTAGACTTACAGGTTTTAGTTTAGGCCATTGGCATTTGTTGGCACCCTTATCCTAGCCTGTCCCAGCATAAGCCTAGAAGTTCATAATAAAATGCCAGCTTTGTTCTCAGAAGAGACAGGGCTAAGCAGGTGTTGTGCCAGGTACTGCAATCTGGGTGTTACAAAGGGTTATGGAGTCAACCTGCACCAGTGCAATATAGTACCACCTTTCAGCCTGACTAAAGAACAAGGGGATGCTGAACTCTGGACATTGGTAAATGCTAATTCACCCCCTCTGCAAACATTAATTTTGGTATCCGGTGGTCAATTAGCAGTGATTCCAATTAGCACTTAGCAGCTCTGTTCTATGCTGCTACTAAAATTGGCATATATAGGGCCTGAGAGAGCAGACAACTGCTAGACAAAGAATTGCAGCCCATGATTTATCTGGTAATAAATCCTTCTGTGCTTGTAAATACTGGTAGTTCTGATGTTGGTTGTTTTATTTTGGTCTTTGACCAATTCCAATTCTATCTGTTTTGGTTTTATTCAGTTCTAATTTAATTCAAATTCGTGCATTTTGTTGACCAATTCAATTCCAATTCAACTAAGAATTGAACCCAGGTCTGCAGACATATGCATGGACAGACTGAGAGGTGAATTGATAGACAGATGGAGTGACAGATAGACAGATGGAGTGACAGATAGACAGATGAATGGACAGACAACATATGTATAGACAGACTGACAGATGGATTGACAGACAGATGGAGTGACAGTTAGACAGACAAACAGATGAATGGATAGACAACATATGGATGGACAGACTGACAGGTGAATTGACAGATAAATGGAGTGACAGATAGACAGATGGACAGATGAATGGATAGACAACATATGGATGGACAGACTGACAGGTGAATTGGCAGACAGATGGAGTGATAGATAGACAGATGGACAGATGAATGGATAGACAACATGTGGATGGACAGACTGACAGATGGAGTGAAAGATAGACAGATGGACAGATGAATGGATAGACAACATTTGGATGGGCAGACTGACAGATGGAATGAGAGATAGACAGACGGACAGATGAATGGATAGACAACATATGGATGGACAGACTGACAGATGGAGTGACAGATAGACAGACGGACAGATGAATGGACAGACAGACATACTGACTGACAGAGATCAGACAAACTAGCTGGCTCGTATTGTTTATGTAATTCCCCAGGGACTGGTCATGGCCTTGAGCAGTAATATTGTAATTATTGTTGTATGACATGAATGAATTATGCTATGATATCATGCTTGTCAAAAATGTCCAATACATTTTATGATCTCAACATTTGCTTTTAACTTATTTTAATAAAGGCCTTCATACAAAGTAATGATCATAGTAAGAATGATAGTAACAACAGAGAACATTAACAGTGAAAGACATGGCATATTTCTAAACCTGTTTTTAAAGCATAGATTACATGTTAAATTGTTGTTTTCAGTGAGAAGTTTGGACGCAAGGTGTTGTACATGGACTATCTGCATGAGCTGGCGCAACAGCTGCAGCTGGACCAGATCCTAATACCGCAGAGAGTCCAAGAGTAAGCCCGTATTCTTCCCTGTCTAGTACTTAGGTCCTCTCATAGTTTCCTAAGTACTCCTGCACTACACGGATGAAGTTCTGTAAGATTGACGAGTTAGATTGACCAGTCAGTACGCACTATTTGCAGTAATCTCTCGAATGTAATTAAGCATGAGGTCAGATTGTGACTATGTCATATTATGTAAAATAATATCAATAGCTTTGTTTCCTGAATGTTGATTTGAAAGGCTACACAAACAACACTTGGATGTTGTGTATCCGATCAGTATATCGGAAACTTCACCAAGTTTGTTACTAGTATTTTTTGTAGACTTTATTATGTTTAAGATAATCATAATAAATAAATAGAATACCAGGAAGCTGCACTGGCCACACAGTTGTCATCCAGCACTGCCTCTGATCGCACTAAGCCTTTATACCAACCACTGCTGTAGAAGTTTCACTAGATGGCAGACTTTAATTTGGTTACATAGTGTGTAACGTGAAATTGTCTGGCACCATCCAATGACACTCCAAAACACTGCACGAAACTCTTTGTTACTAGGCTGTTGGATAATATTTAATAATTCAAAATTGGAGCTGGACATTTTTCCTCTACAGAGCTTGATATTTGTCCTCTGTAGAACTGTAAATTTACCCTTTACATGGCTAACATCCACCCTCTATCGAGCTGAATATTCTCCCTTTTTGAGCTGGACATTCACAATTTAGAATGACATCATACCACTTCAGCAGATACTGCGAAGGGATGAAACAAAAAGAATAGCAACACTGAATGTTGATAACTTGCCTCAGTTGTCAGCAGTATATGACCAGACTATTGTAACACATGCACTTGGTGTGTTAATGCCTGTGCCAAAAGTATGAAAGCAGTAGAAACACCTACAGTATGACAAGCACATTTGATCAGCTTAATCACCAGGTGGCAGCACACTCTATTTCAGCATAATGCCTTAGAATGCCAAACCAATGAAAAGTCCAACTAACAAAATTTGGTAAATTAATATAAAACATGTGTTTGTATCTATTTATGAATGACCACAAGAAACATTTATTGGACATTGCACTATTTCTGGAGCAGTTTCTAATAAGCCATTCCACTGCTTATCATTTCTTAATGGTATTTGTTGACTATAATATAATCAGATCCAGCTACACAAGGCTACAGATCTATATACAGCACACGCCCTGTAGCAGACAGTTGGTGAGGTGCTGTTTTGTCTCTGTTTTAGCTATGATGACCAACTGGTGTCCAGTCTCTGCCCGGGGGGCACAGGGTGTGTCCCTCACTCTTTTCCTCTTACTGTTTCCAGTTCAGTTCCTGTTCAGTTCCCGTTGTCAGATTCTTGTCTTCGTTGCTGCATGCATCCCTCCCTCCCGTAGTCTCCCCATTAGTTGTGAGTTAGTTTCGTTGTTGTTTCGTCATTTTGTTGGCTGTTTTTTGTCAGTAATCTTGTGTTGTTTCTATATTTCTATGTGATGTTTTGTGTTGTCGGACTGCTGAAGTAATGCTGATTATGTTGCATGACTGAACCATTTTAGCCACTACAGTACACTTACTTCGCTGAGATCATGTGTATCCTATGGTTTGTTCATCATTTGAAAAGTGAACTTTTAGATGGAATTCAACTGCTTGGCTTTCCATTCCTGTTTAGAATGTTGAGAATGGCATTAACAAATAACAACACCAGTTATGCACATACAGACAGGGTGGCTTTTTGCATGTTCACAATGTTTGACATGATTAACATGTTTAAAGATGCAGTAGTCTTATAAGAGTTTTTTTCTGTTTTTTCGTCATATGTGTCGTCTTGGTTTGATGGGTATGCAGTGTGCGTCAGCATAAATGTTTCCTTCATTAACATTGATTCACACAAGCGAAACTGTCCTTTTCAAACTAAGCAATTGTTGATTTTGTTGATATTGGATTCCCTGCATGCCTAGCTAGGTATTGTCATTGTTTGATTTACACAGCTTTTTTGTGTATTACATTTCAGCTGAGCACATCTTTACCCTCTTAATACCACCAGTGCAGTTTAAACCAAAGAATGGAAGGAATTAAATGGACAACTTTTGTCAGTACACATTTATGAAGTTATGTCTCACAACAGTACAAGCTTAGTACCTATTCACTCTTGTTAGACTTATGTTGCATGAAAGGAGTATGGAAACACATGACTGCTTAGTCCAAATCCATCCAGCAATTGGCCACCTGAGATTAAGCAGCATAATCTTCAGTCCACCGGAAATTGATTGGCTCGTACATCCTATGTATTACAATAACATGTTTCCACTATTCAGTTCGTTATGCTGACTGGAATGTTTGTTTCCCATAAAAAAATGTAACTAAACATGTACAATCAACAATGACACAAAGAAAGATGTTTCTTAAATCTTGACTTTTGATTGTCTTTGGATTTATTGTCGTTAATAAATGATGCAGTGATGAAATGGTGCAGTTTCATTTAATTGGACCCTAGTGAGACTGTGCCAAAGACATTTGAAAGCAATTAAGGAGGAAGATGACATTGCCATGCTAAGATTAACATCAGGCAAGCAGAGTTGGTTCTGATCTTCACATAAGATATGCTGTCCGCAGATGGTATGCTACAAGAGTGTTTCTGAGTCGGTCATCTTATGATTGGTCTTGTGTGTTTCAGGAACGATGCTCTGTTGTTGGCCAAGAACAAGCCGCTGCCAGTCCCTACGAGTATAGTGCACCCTCCCGCACCTACACAGCAGTTTGGGGTCTCACTGCAGTTGTAAGTGTTCAGTTTATACCCTCATGTATGGCAAAATGCAACAAAAACATGCAGGTATCCACAGACACAAAAACACACACATACCAGCTTACATATGTGTATACGTACATGCGCACATATAACACATAACACATAAAATTAGAAACACACCTGTGCATACCCACGTACACCTCAGGTACGCATGCATGCACACGCACACATGCACAGATACATGTGCACACACAAAAAACACACACACACACACACACACACATTTCCTGCACTGACAGTGAAAATAGTTTTGATCTATATTATCAACATTTGATTAAAATTATTTTATTTCAGCATCAAGGAACACAACAATAACGAGATAATCCCACCTGTAATGGGGCAGTGTATAGCTCACCTCCGTGAGAATGGTAAGTCATTACTGTGTATAGCTTACCTGCACAAGAACAGTCACTATTATAGTGTATTGATTGCCTTTGTAAAAATGGTAAGCAACCATTACATTGTATAACTTACCTCCATGGAAATGGTGAGTCATATTTACATTGTGTAGCTTACCACCGTGACAATGGTAACTCACATTACAGTGGTCAGTCACATAACAGTGTATAGTAATCCTCTGCAAGAATTGTAAGTCACAAAGGTACAAGACATTTGTGGACAATACATCCAGTGGTAACACTTAGATTCTATGGGTTTGCTGACACTTTGCAACTAAAACGGCCTCATCCAAAAATGATCTCATTCACCTCAGATATTAAGTTTTCATGGTTGTTTCCTAAAGTGATGTCTGGTTAATCTGTATAGTTTGTTATTCTGCAAAGATGGGCCTCAGTGTTTCAACTAGACATGGTTTGATGCGACATTTGCAAGGGAGTTCTTACTTTCAGTATGAGTCGGTCTTAACTTCTGGTACGTCATTCCAAGACATTATCTTCATTGTAGCTTGATACAAGTGCTGTTGTGATGAATTAGTTACTGAAATATCCACACTTGAAAAAGCTTGATTTCCCACTGAGAAAGCCCTAATTACCCCCAGGTTAAATACCACTAACTTAGGCAATACCTCAAAAGAAAACTCCAAAATACATGCATCATTATAATAGCTTTAGCATGAAGCACTGTGGATGGTTCTACTGTATTATCAGAAGCTTTTGTCCACCCCAGGTCTGGAGATAGAGGGTATCTTCCGACGGTCCGCCAGCGCCGTGGTTCTCAAGAAGGTTCAACAGTTGTTCAATGAGGGTAAGTTAAAGCTGCCCAGACATCCTACATTAGTAGCACATCCTAAATGTCCACATCATTATTTGACGGACTATTATTTGATGTTGGTTTGGGTTTGTTTACAACTGTGACAATCACGATGTTACAAACTATGATAAATGATGGTGGGTTTATTTTTCTTTGCGCATGGAACATATGTATATCTGTAATGTTTTGTTACCATACAAACTGTACTTCCCACATTCCAGATGACCGATTCAGTGAATTTCCTACAAATAATCACAATGTTTGGCTGATTCCGAGTAACATAGGAGACCACCTGACTATAAGTTCTCGACTATTTACCAGTGTAATGATACAAGGCGCAGTGGCACAGTGGATAGAGCTTCGGACTCTCGACCGAGAGAAACCGTGTTCGAATCCTGTGCTGCGGTGTCAAACCTTGGGCAAGTTCGTTCACTCTACGTTGCTCCAGTTCACTCAGCTGTATGAATGAGTACCTGGCTATAGACAGTGGTGTATATTTGTGTACGAATAGACTTCGCACATTAATTGCAGTGTGGCTGGATGCTTCCCAGAGAAGTGGAGATGGTGTTCGATTGAACACTTCTGCCAGGGAGTAAAGTATAAAGCGCTTTGAGCAGTCCTGAAGACTGGATACTGCACTATATATATATGAAGGGTTTCGGGGCTTCATTTTGAGAAAAAGTCACTTTTGTGCTTTATTCTCAAAGTTTAAATCACACCTTGTATATATTTAGAATCCAAAATCATAGAGAATGGTGGCAAACTTTGAAATATTTATAGCACATTTGTCATGCAAAATGTGATTTTAAATTATTTTGTTATCAAAACGCTGTATATTCATACAGCGCACGCCGTCACTCCGCATAGCTGCAGGTGCTGCACAGCGGTGCGGTTTGCAGTGATTGGTTGAGCATGGATATATCGCATTTTGATAAAAATGACGGATGGCATTTATCGTGTTTTGAAAACAAACACTCTTTTGTGCCCATAATTTTATGGGGATTTATACCATTTTTGTATAAATTAGATGGAGTCCTGGCTTAACATGTGTTTAAACATTAATTTGGTTTGGGCGAAATAAAAAAAATGACATTTAGCGCGTTTTGTTCTGAAACCCTTCAAGTACTTATCTTTATTTTTACAAATAATGCTAGCATCATTGGATATAATATTTGCAGTCAATTTTGTTATTATTACTTTGTTCAGGTAAAGAAGTGGACTTTGAAGCATTCTGTGACATCCACATTCCTGCAGTGATCATGAAGAGTTTCCTCCGACAACTGCCTGAGCCGCTGTTGACTTTTGATCTCTACGACCATATCATCCGTGTGCAGTGTGCGTATGAATACATGTCCCTCAACAAAATATAGTTCTCCTCTATAGATTAGATTGTGTGGTCGATTTACCAGATGTGGGTTCACAGTATGATTGTTCAAGATTGCTTGTGTGCATCAATGCTGAAATTGTCAATATCAGAAAAAGTATTAAATGTTAAAATCTTATTTGATGTAAACCTGCACATGTAGCCTCAAAGAACTGTTCAAAAGAACAAATATGATAATTAAACCATTACTTTTTAAACCGTTATGAGAGGCCCACTTCATTGTTGTAAGCAATATTAGTCAGCCTGTCTTTGAAAAACCATGTTGGGGCCTGTTACTGTTGCAATAAATAGGGGATTATTTACACAAAGAAAGTATTCATGAACACAAACAACATAAATACATTAGTGAACCATTATTGTACTAATTAAAGAAGCAGCACTAAATTGTGTGAAACTCTTCTTATAATTATATAAATAAATAATATATAATTATGCGAAGAGTTTCAAAAAATGTAATCTGTTTTCAGCCAACGGATGTTAATTATTCATAAAGGTACTCAGTGACTGGGTCTATGTAATGCCCTACTTATATATTCTGCACATGACAACTTCTCTCTACCGACTACAACATCCCTTTACGGACCACTCTCCCCAGTAAACCAGCAACACATTCAGAATAGTTACCGCCAAGTTGTTTTGAACCTGTTATTTACGACCATCTGTCTGTTGCGACCACAGCGCTTGGGGAGGGAGAGAAGATGGCGGAGATGAGGCGACTACTTCACGATGAGCTGCCAGAAGACAACTATTTCCTCCTCAAGTACATCCTTCAGTTCCTCAATGAGGTGAATGGTCACTCTATAACTACTCCATGTATGGCTGGCCACAGCGAACCGGGCATTAACTCGCACGGGTCTATTTTGGACACGAGCCAAAAATAATTGTCCAAGTCATGTCCCATCAATTTTTTGATTTTGGCAGAAATGCATATACATTATAATCTCATCTTTCAATGTCTAGTTTATTTCCTCGACAAACAATCCAAAATAAATAAAATATATACATTTACGAACCTATAGATTAAAAAATAATAGACAATATGATTTAAAATAAACTTGTTTCTCAAAACATTACTTTTAAAAGTTTGAAGTACCATTAAATCAAAAACTACTGATGATATTTCAACAAACAAGGTATCATTTTCATGCTCATTAACTGTGGAATCCAAAATGGTACCTTACCTTAGGATACCTTAGGACTGTTCTGATCGCAGGATCCTCTCGGTTCCTCAATGATCAGATCCTCTTCTTCGGGGTCTAGTATTAAGAGTTTGTGTTTTCCGGTTCCAGTGTTTAATGTTAGTGGGGCTTCATAGTCGTATAATATCTCCTGGGTTGACCAGAATTTATCAAGGCGGTTTTTAAATGAATTTATTGATTTTGCTTATATTACTGAATCAGGTAAACTGTTCCATGGTTCAACCACTCTAAGCGGGAATGCTTTTTTCTTATGTTTAGTTTTGCTCTTTGGTTGAACAATTTAAGGGAGTGTCCTCTGTTACTGGATCGTGATGCCACATCCTCCCACTTAGGAAGGTTTGGTGCAGATTTGTTGTCATATATGTTATGCATTATTTTATACATTTCAATCAGATCTCCTCTTAATCTACGATATGTTAATGCGGGTAACTTAAGTAATTTTAGTCTTTCAATATATGATAAGTCCCTCATACAGGTAGTTCTTTTGTGGCTCTTCTCTGGACATTTTCTATGGCTATTTTATGTTTCGTCTTAAATGGATACCATACTGCTATTGCACAATCTAGGTGGGATCTAACCATAGTCTTGTATAGTGGCAAGAAAGTGTATGTATCTAAGAATTGAAAAGTTCTTCTGATTACTTTTGTCATTCTGGTTGCTTTATTAACCACTTGGTTGATGTGATCATCAAAAGAAAGTTTTGAATCAATAATTACTCCTAAATCTTTTTGTTTGTCTGTGGTGACAAGAGCATGTTTGACATTATTTGTTGCCATAAAATATTTACTTTCACCAATATTATTTTTCCCGATTTCCATTTGTACACATTTATCAGGATGGAATTTTAACAACCACTTGTCGCTCCATTGTTCTAGTATGCTTAAATCATGTTGAAGTACATCCTGATCATCTATATGTGTTATTGTTCTAAATATCTTTATGTCATCAGCAAATAGAAATGTATTTGAATTTTTTTAGATCTGGGAGGTCATTAATATATAGAACAAAAAGTAAGGGTCCTAGAACGGAACCCTGGGGTATCCCTGATATTACCTCTTTCCAGCTAGACTCATCTCCATTTACTGAAACTTTTTGTTTTCTATCTGTGATGAATGATTCTATCCAGTTAATCAGTTCTTCTGAAATGTTGAAGCTTTTTAATTTGCTAATTAATCTTTTGTGTGGCACGGTGTCAAAGGCTTTTTTGAAATCCATATATGTATATAACATCAGTGTGGTTGCCCTTGTCCATTTCTTTAGTCCAGTCATCTATTATTTTGATTAGTTGTAGAACTGTTGATCGGCCAGATATAAATCCATATTGTTTTTGACTAAATAGATTATTTACTTTCATGTCGTTTATAATGTGATTTCTGATAATTTTTTCCATACATTTACATACTATGCTTGTTAAACTTATTGGGTAGTAGTTACTAGCTAGTTTCTTGTTTCCATTTTTATAAATTGCTGATATTTTAGCCTCTTTCCAGTCATTGGGAATGCAGGAAGTTTTAATCGACGTTTCAAAAATTTGTTTTAAGGGTTGACAAATACTTGCTGACAACTCATTTAGTAGCCTGGCGCCTATTCCATCTGGGCCAGGCGATGTGCTTACATCAAGTTGTTTTAATGTCAGTAGTATTATATTTTCAGTTAGTTTTAATTTGTCCATTGCATGTTTATTGTTTACCTTAGGTATGGTTGGTATAGGTCCTGACTGTTCTTTGGTGAATACACTGGAGAAATAGTCAGCAAGTATATTTGCTTTTTCCTCATCTTCATTTGTTGTTTGAGATTTTAGGTTGGTGGGGTCTATGTTCAGTTCCCCAATTCCTTGTTTGATTGTAGTTTTTGATTTATAATATTTCCAAAAGACTTTGGGGTTTTTCTTGGTCTGGTATGCTAGATTTTGTTCAAATTCCTTTCGGAGCTTTCTGGTTAGAGCTCGGATTTTATTTCTGCTTTTACAATACTCTAGATATTTTGTTCCATCCCTTGTTTCCATGTATCTTGTCCATAATCTGTTTTTACGTCTAATTATTTTTTTTGTATTAGCATCCAGGGGAAAGTTTCCCTTTCTATTATTTGGAACTATTTTTTTAGGTACATAGTTATCTTCTAATGAGTTTAGTACTGTTTTGAAGATTTCCCATTGACCGTTAACATTATCCTTACAGTCTTTAAATTTTTCTTCCCAGTTAATATTTGAACATTCTATTCTCATTGCATCATAGTTTGCCACATTATACAGCTTCCTTTTTTTAGTATAATTACTTGTTATAAAGTTGCACACTATACTGAATTTGAGTACACAATGGTCACTTTTGCCCAGAGGGCTAAGGTACTCTAATTCTCCTACATTATCTTCGTCATTAAATAGAATCAGATCTAACAGGTTTGTGTTAGTTGTGCCTCGTCCTCTGGTGGGGTTTGACACATGTTGAACCATGAAGGTGTCTCTAAGGCATTCCACAAATTTAAAATTTTAATTGTTGGGGTTATTTGATTTGGTCGTCCAATGATTCCAATTTATCTCAGGGAGGTTGAAATCTCCAGTAATTACGATGTGAGAGTACCTGGGGTATTTATGTTGTGATATTAATCTGATCATATTTAGAAGTTCTACATTATTTTCTTCAGATCCCCCATCGCTTCTGTATATGCATCCAAAAAGAAGTTTGTTTTTATTCTTTAATTTGGTTTCTATAAATAAGCATTCTTTGAAAGTTGTGACTAGGTTTATATACTCTGCATGCAGGGAATTTAGCACATATATTAGAATACCTCTTCCTTCAGTATTTTCTAAATTTTTTGAGAATAACATGTAACCTTCTAAGGAAAATTCTGGTGTTGTTACAGAACATTTAGGGTTTGGGGGTTTTACTTCATTAATTGCTATTATGTGGGGTTTTAGTTCTTTGATTCTTTGTTCAAATTCATTTTGTTTGTTCCTTAATTGGTCAGCATTGGTGTAAAAACACTGAATGCTGCCTATCTCATTAAGATTATATTTGTTTACGTTCGTTTTCCCATCTGTTGTTCTAGGTGGATGTGTACTCTTTATTGGCTTTTCCTTATCTTTTTTATTCTTCTTTCCCATGGTGGACCCCTCACTCTGTACAAGTATTCCCCCGACTCGTCTGCTGCTTCCTGTCTCTTTGCTTCTTCATAGAGCTTTTTCGATTCTTCTATTTCTTGTTTGGTTTTGTCGTGGTCAATTTTTATATTTTTGAACTTATCATTGTCCTTGATGTGATGGAACTTTCGAAGAAGGGTGCGTTTTTTGTCAATGTGCGTTACTGTAATCAGTACTGGTCTGGGGCTGTTTGTCAGTGTGCGTTACTGTAATCAGTACTGGTCTGGGGCTGTTTGTCAGTGTGCGTTACTGTAATCAGTACTGGTCTGGGGCTGTTTGTCAGTGTGCGTTACTGTAATCAGTACTGGTCTGGGGCTGTTTGCATTTTCTTTGGCTTCCCCGAGCCGCCGGATTTCTGTGATGTCAGTGTCTGTAAAGTTATTGTCTATTTCTATGCAGACTTCTAGGATTTGTTCTTTGTCATGTTGTTGTCTTGTGGTTTTTAGTTGTAATGTTGTTTCTGGCAGGTTGAAGATGATTACATTGTTTAATCTTTTTTCTCTTTCTTTTGCTTCAATGTTTTTCTCCTTTACTTGTAGTTGTACTACTTTTTTCACTTCATTTGGGTTAATGGTTAGCTTTGTTTGGGCTTGTGTTGGGCTCTTTTCTTCTACCTTGGATTCTGAGATAATTTCACTCTTTTCTCGTCGACTTTGGATCCAAGTTGTTTTTCTATTTCATTTATTCTGTCTTCTTCTTTCTTTAGGAATTGCTCGCACCTCTCCTCACAGCTCTTTTAATTTTTGTGATTTTTCATTACTTTTGAGTCACAAGACTAAATTTTGTGGGTAATCAATTGGCATGTTGCTGTGGCAGTTTACATGTACTGATATACATAAGTGTTTAGTCTCGGTTAAGGTAGCTGGGGCGGGTATCATGTTAGTTGATTTCTTAATTTTTTTCTTCATAGAACATTAGTAGGTGTCAGTATGAACATGTGTACTGTTAAAAAAACAAAGGCACTAGCACTATATGTCACCAATCCGTCCTTTAAAAACAAGGATTTTTAGCGTGTCTGTGGAAAGTCCCTTTTCAGATTCTTGGAAACTGACGATGTTTCCATAGTGACGATCCCGTGTGCGTCAGCCCAGTTCAAACATAAATTCGTTCACCATAAATGCAGATCATATAGTCTGGTTATTCTCATGCCAATACCCGGTTGTATTATAATTACCTAAATGCATCACACTGTCAAATCACCAAATACTGGCGGTAGTTTTGTTTATTCTCCGATAATGCCCAACCTCCTCCACCAGGTGCAATGACACGTGACTGACCCCAGCAGGTGTCAATCAATCTTGTCTATCACAACAAGTTCAACAACTGGCCCATCGTAACACAATATCATTAGACACCTTGGCGGGAAAACCTTGAGGGGGAATCTCAGTAATAGAAATGTCTGTAAAATCGTGTTGAAATAAACCACATGCCAGTGAAAAAGTTACATTTCTATGCAAAAAACAAACATCTGGTAACACTTGTATTATTGGTAACAACCAGGAAGTATAACTTAATGTAACTTTTTTTATAAAAAAAACTACAATACTTACAAAGCCATAACTTGGCATATGAACTCGACTTGTGTTTACCAAAAATTGCACGGGATGGTTTTATGTTTGGTGAAGGGGTCGTGCCAAAAAATGCAGTACGGATTTTTGCTGTCTTTCAACATTGTAACAAAATGTTTATGAAGCTGTATCAAAGTTAATATGCATTTGTTTACAAAAAACGTCTGAGTGTCAATAACATATTTGTACTTACAACCATACAAATTTTTCTTTTGGGGAGTTTCTCAAAATGAAATAAAATACCATTTTAGGGTGTTTTTATATATATTTTTTAATTGTCTTTAAACACATTAAAATATCACTAAACAACATAAAAAATCAATTCTTTTTGGTCTGGAGCGTTGTTTAATGTGTTAGGCATTGTCTGAGAAAAACTTGTTACTTTATCTTCAAAACATTTATTAATTTGATTTTAATCAAAACAAGCATGTCATAGGCATCCTTACCACCTTAACCCATACACCCCACATCTTTTGAATGAAATGCACTTGGAGTCTCTGTAGTGGCCACACAAAACCACCAAGCTACAGGCGCACCTGATTTTTGACATGTTACGTTTTTGTAATTCCCTTTATTGCAAGTTATGCTTATTTTAAGGATAACTGAGTTCCACATGAGACGGTTTTAAAGGCACTGATCACCTGCATGCATTGTCAAAGGATACGGGCGATTGGGGAAGTGGGTGGAGTCAACATTTGTGGCTGGTTGGAGTCTAAAGGGTTATCTACAGCATAACTTGATAGATCTGGCACTTTGTTTCCCAGTGTATGTGTGCAGATTAACAAGTTCTCCACAAAATAAATGACACACATAACCAGGTGTAGTAGCATTTGGAAATTCGGTTCCTGTGAAATGATGTTTCAATGCTGAAGTTTGGGGATTATCAAGGACCAGGTTAATGAGGTTGCACTTTCTTTGAGGGAATGGTTCTGATAAAAATGCCAGGTGACAGCACAGGGTGTTGCCGTTTTTACAAGTAATCATGGTAATCAATAGATTGCAGCACCAGTTATACAACATAGGTTTTCTCCAAGGTGGTTCAATTCTGTTATTGATATCTGACATTTACAATTATATAATTTCATAAAACACTTGGTTGTGCAGTGTGATAAACACGCACGCATACTCTCACATGCACACACACACACACAATTTTGCATGCATGCTGACACACTCTCATACACGCACTCGCAAAGTCGCTTGCATGCATACGCACACACACACACACACACACAGTCACACACACATATACACAGGCAGGCACACACACACACACACACACACACACACACACACACACACACACACACACACACACACACACACACACACACACACACACACACACACACACACACACACACACACACATACACACACACATCACACACACACACACTTCTGCACAGACACTCACACATAAATTCACATTAATGATGTTGATCGACCATTTGTCTTTGAAAAGTATCTCACTCCCCTGTTCCAGGTATCAGCGAGGTCATCCAAAAATCTCATGACGGACCAGAACCTGGCCATCGTGTTTGGCCCGAACCTGCTCTGGTCCAAGAGTCAAGCATCGCTTGCCTCGATGGGCTACGTCAATACATGTGCCTTGCTGCTCATCAGCAGATACGAGGAACTGTTTGTGAAATAAGACAGGCAGTTGGCTGCAGCATTCAGCATTGGACCCTTGAATAGATAACCATGAATTTAGGCATTTGTAACCAGTGTATTACGGAGGCAAACTCTGGGGCCTGATCACAGAACTGAAACAGCGGGGCAGCTAACTCATAAACATAGTGTGTTTGATGTTAGCCTAGATACTGAGGAAGAGTATGAATAGACTTATGATATGAATAAACAGATGGCTTTATTCAGTCAGAACTTGTGGCCTGCTGGCAAGCCATTGTTGTATGCATTTTGTTTTCTGGAAATGGCAGCATCTACCCCCCCCCCTAATTCACAACTGTCTGCCAAGATGCAAGGACAATGCACTTATACAGAGGCATTTTCTGAACTCGCTGTTGGAGAGGTCAGTTTGGAGTTACCTTTGTTATATTTGTGTTTCATGGCTTCAGATATCTTCCCTTGTAGCTAATAATAAATCTGATTATATGTTTCTATGGTTCTCTCGAAACTAATAGAACACAACGGTTTATTAAAATAGGTGGCAAGATATACTTTCTTGAAAATAGATATTGCTGTTAAAACATTGAGCAGACGAATTTGTGTAAGTTGAATGTCTAATTATGAAGTGCGACACCATGCTACATTGCCAAAAAATTCAACAATAAAGTAACAGTGATTTCAACATGGATGTGTCAATTTATTTCCCAAGTCTCTGCTAACTGCACTTCAAGTACAATCTATTTTAGCACACAGAGACTGTGATTTGATTAATTGTTTGTTGTTTGCAAGTTATATGTAGATTTCTGTAACATTGAATAGTTGGCATTTTACAACAGTAAAATAAATGTCTGGACCGACCTACAATTCAACTTATTATGGGTATTTGAATGTTCAAATTTTGCAAACGTCAACTGTATTTTGAAAGGGGATTGGTTTGGGGGTGTCTTATGTCTTTGCCTTGACAATGATGACGCAGGACATTGTATGATATTTTGGTTCTCTGTCAAGCATTACATCTGAATAATGTAGCATTATGTCTGCACGCACACATGACAGGCCATCTTCATTGAGTGAAGGTTGTTTTCCACTTTCCCAATGTGGGGGGGGGGGACAATGGTAGGGTATGATTTACAGATGTATGGGTTTATATGTGATTTTATGAGTATCGCCAGGTACAACTAAAGAGGTGTGGAAAAAATGTGTGTACCATATATGGTAGTAGGTTCTGTCGAAGTAATTATGATGTGTATATTGTGTGTAGGATATTTATACAAGTCTTAAGTTGCCATCCATTCAGATGTACATATGTCTTAGGACTTAAATCTTTACATTGTAATATTGGTGGTGCAGCTTATATTGTGTTACAGTGCGAGTTGTCCAGCCTTATCTCCTGCTTGTCACATTTTCCTGGTTGAAATCTGTATTTCTGACTTGAAATTCTGTATAATTCCATGTATACCCGTATTTTGTTTTTCTTTGGTTAATCAGCCTATAGCTTTCCTCTCCGATCGAGTATTACTATGTACCAATGTGTAAACAGTCCATGTTACATCAAACAAAATCTGCTGTTTTGTCATAAATCTTAATGCTAAAAATATGTGTTCTTCACCAGCCATGTATTTGTCATCTGAATTTATGGTGAATACAAAAATAAATACTTGATTACATTTTTTACATTTAAAACAAGTCTGCATTCAAATTTGATACATACAAATTCACATTGTGTTAATCCATAAGTCATAAGATGTGACATGTTTGTTACACATAGTTCAGTTGTACACAATGTATATGAAAACTGAAGTTTCGATGAATAACTACTTGGGAATGGCAGTCACCGGATAAATGTTATTCTTTGGTTCAGGTTGTTGAGTGTCAATTTCCGAGATTCTGTTTTCTCCATCTTTATTTCTGCATTCAGTTATTGTTTGTCTAAAGTGTTTTTGTTTCAACTTTTCAGGAATACTTTTTAGCAGGTACACTAATTTGCACATCATTTTGTAGTGTTATGTTATAAAAATGTGTATTTGTTACTAAATCTGTATATGTATTCCAGTGTGTACATACTGTGATAATTGATTATTTCTCTCATCCATTTGTGTGTGTGTACGTGTATTAATTTTATGTACTGGTAACTGCATTCAACTTGATCTGCAGCTGTTTGAGTTCATTTTTTTATATCTTCCCCTGTAGAAAATCTAAAATAGCCATCAATCATTCATTTATATATATATATCCATTTGCATCCATTCATATCCAAAAGCATCTATTTCTTTTCCATCAAGTAATTTTCATGTTATATGTATCTTTTCCGTGTTGTTGATTCCATCCATCCTTATTGTACATTTCCCTTTTCAAATTAAGTCAAGAGACAGTGTTGTATCATTGTAACTGTAATGATGTTAGTACACCTGACGGGACGTGCAGTATGGATCATTGTAACTAACTGTAACTTGTTTTTGCATTAAATGTCAATTTACACACTGACCATACATCACAGTGAAATATCTTGTATACCATGTCATTATTTTAATTAAATAAATCGTATATATGGAAAACTCTGTCAGCAAGTGTTTGAATTGATTGTAACTGTACATACTCAGAAAATCAAATGTGCAACTGCGAAAGGGATGCGATATCACAAACAATATTTCATAAAATATTATTATGAAAACATTCCTGATCAACGAGAAATTGTGTGACAGTTCGTGGTAGCTGACATGACCAGTTGTTTTATCTTGCACCAGGACAACAATTATTGTTGTCATTGAAGGCCATTACATTGTTTGGCTCCTCAGAAAATGTGTGGTATGAATATCTTTATAAACAAAAATTATGCTGTAATGTAGTATTCAAGGTGCTATTTCAACTCGCTTCTTACAAATTAATAAATATGTAATGATTCGTAGCATGCCAAATGCATTAAGCCACCAAAATAACACACATGCTGTCATTCACAGGTGGCAGACTACTGGATTTCACAGGTTTGCTATAAGCTTCTTGCAAAACACTGGGGCAGAAATGAGCCTGACTGACATATTGACTAAAATGTGGAGAAATTATTTGTCATAATGATGTCAAATATGCACAATTTCATGTTGATTAAGATACTGTTGGAAAGAGTATATTAATATATTTCGAATAATACCTCATTTGCCATAGTTTGATTTGTGTTGATGAAATGAGCTAATATATACACCTATATTTTACTAATTATGTTAGTTGTAATAAATAATCAAACAATTACGATGGCTGGAATTCTCAGGTGACAAATAGGGACTTTGTATGTATATTTTTTAATTCTACGAAAATGCTGTGTCGGAAATTACCTACGGCTATAATGTAGGGCAATTTAAAACATGGTTCATGTGATGTCATAATGCCGTCATGCCATAATGATTAATCACGGTAGAGTTGGAAAGGGTATTCAAATACCGTATCAATGATTCCCCATTTGCTATTGTTTGGAAGAGGCATTGATCAACCGTTAGCACTTCAGTCCGCAATTCGGGAACCTTAAGATGCGGTGTTTTGAATAGCACAACAGTAAATTGATTCAGAAATACCAACCAGATACGTGAATATTTCAAGAAATTAATGACCGCCGGCTCTCGGACTATTGGCTTATCAAGAACCTAGCATTGAGCAGGTACAAGAAAGAGTAACAGTTCAGTTTGCAGTGGTCTACTGGATCAATGTTAGCACTGCAATCACGTGGTGTGCAATTAAGTCTGTGCTGTCTCGTCTGTTCTCTCGACTTGAAGGAGTCCATTCATCACCCGGACGTCACATGCAAACCAATATCTACTGTTTGGTTACACATTTTGCCATATAACATACAAATATTTAGTGAAACAGTTTTTGTTCAATTATCTTAATGATCAGGAAGCCAGCTCATTTGTTTACTTTTAATTCAAACTTATTTTTGAGGTACAGCTGTACCTCTATTTTATTTTATTTAAATAGTTTTTTATAAAAGTTTTTTATTGAACGCATCTTTTGTTAAAAATGTTTAATTTAACCAAAAAAATGTTGTTATGTATTTGAGTTGGTTTTTCAAATAAATTACTTAACATTGCTTATAATCATGTAATCTCCCCCCTTCTTAATATATAATTATCAATGTATTTTGCCATCTGAACAGTAACTAGTATTTATTTATTATTGTTGTTTTATAGTATGTTATTTTGTCATATTCTATTAATATATGTGTCATGTATTTGTCTGTGTCTGTCCAAGGACCACAATGGAAATAAGTTTATATTTAATGTACCCTGTAAGGCCTGTATTTATATTTTATGTATGTACAAGCTTACGAAAGGGGAGAACGACTTGTTGAGTTCGCCATCGCTAATAACATCACAATCATAAATACCAATTTCTCAAATCACCCTAGAAGAATCTACACGTGGAACTCGCCAGATGGAAAGACTAGAAATCAGATATACTATATCATGATACAAAAGATATGGATATCAGCAATAAGAGGTGCAAGAACACTACCAGGAGCAGACTGTGGATCTGATCATGAACTATTGATGGCAGAGATGAAACTTAAGCTTAAAGGTGAAAAAGGGAGCGACAACAACACTAAGATATGATGTAAAAAGTCTGACAGACGAATACACAGTATCTGTGAAGAATCGATTTACAACTTTACTGACAATGACAGAAGAGAAAGAACCAGAAGAAATCGCAAATGATATCAAGACAATTTTCCGAGAAGAAGCGGAAAAACACCTACGGAAGAGAGAGGGGGATAGAGGAAACGTCAACCTTGGATCAGTATAAATACCTATAAAGAAAATAGCAGAAACGAAAGAGCCTAAGAAACACAAAAACGAAGAATCGATCAGATTAAGATATAATGAGATGAAGAAATTAATAAAAAAAACTGCAAAGGGACAAACAAAAGTATATAGAAGCCAAGTGTAAGAAAATAGAGGACTGTATGGCAGAAAACCGAAACCAAGAAATGTTTAAAGAAACAAAGAACATGACAGGTAAATTCCAGCCCAGACTCGGTGTCATCAAAGATAAAAATGGGAAGACTCTGACTGATGCAGATGACATTGCCAAAAGATGGAAAGAATATTGTGAAAATATGTATGCACGAGAGGGAGATAACAACGACCCCCTGAGATGGGAAACGAAGACCAAGACGAGGACGATCGCGAACCATTAACAGATTAGGTGAAATGGGCCAGTAATAGTCTAAAAGATGGGAAAAGCCCTGGCTACGACAAAATACAGGCAGAAATGATAAACGCAGCAGAAGAAGAAGGAATAGACATACCCCATGCACTATATAAGAAAATATGGAAGAGTGGAAAATGGCCCGACGACTGGAAGAAATCAATATACATTCCATTACCAAAGAAAGGAGACCTACAGATATGCTCTAACTACATACCATTCGTTAGTCATGCAAGCAAGAATGCAAGATATTGAGTTGAACGAACATGGAAATGGAAGTGAGCAGTACACAGACAGGCTTCTGAAAAAAACAGAGGCACAAGGGACGACATATTCAATCTGAGAATGTTGATTCAGAAATTCAGAGAGATAAATAGTGATCTAAAAATATGCTTCACCGACTATTCCAAGGCTTTCGACTGTGTGAATCATCAAATGATGAGGAAAACGCTCAATGACACGTACTTCCACCCAAAGATAATTGCCTTCTTGAAATCACGTTATAGCCACCAACAAGCAGTGGTCAGGCTAGAAAACACATATAAATAAACTTTTTCAGTGAGAAAAGGAGTAATACAAGGTTGTATTTTATCTCCATACCTATTCAACCTATACACAGAAGACATAATGAGAGATGTAGAATTAGATGACGGAAGTACAAGATACGATGAAGTGAATATCCATGGACAGAGAATAAGAGATCTACGACATGCAGACGATACCGCACTCCTGTCCCCTACAACAATCGGCCTAACAAACCTAATCATGTCTGTAAAAGAACACAGTGATAAAAAGTGTTTGTTATTTAATGCGAAGAAAACAAAGATCATGGACACTGACAGATACATTGGAAAAACAGAAATTGTAATCAACGGGGAGCAAGTTGAAAATGTGAACCACTACAAATACTTTAGAGCAAGACTACAAGGAGACGGCAAGACATCATCAGAGATCAGAAGAATAATTGCCATAGCAACGCATAATCTAAATAATCTGAAAAATGTATGGAAAGGCCAAAACATACCAAGATAAGAATTTTAAAAACTTGCGTTTTCCCAACAGCTCTATATTGGATCGAAACGTGAACACTACAAAGAAGACATGAGAAGAATACAAGCGTTTGAGATAAAATGTTACAGAAAAGTCCTAAGAGTGCCATGGATAACAAAAACAACCAACGCAGAGATCCTTTAAAAATTAGACATAAAGAACTGCCAACTAGTGAACATAATAAACGGACTAAAGCTGAGTTATTTTGGCTACATCAAAAGACACAATTCCATAGAGAAAACAATCCTAGAAGGCAAAGTGGAAGGAAAGAGAGGAAGGGGAAGACCACGGAGAAGATGGGAGCAGGACATCAGCGACTTGTTGGAAGACGACATCGTGAGAGCAGGGAGACGAACGGCAGACAGAGCAGCGTATCGTGGGATCATCCGGGCAGCTACATATCGCAGAGATATACTGAAGTGAAGAAGACAAGCTTACATTTTATATTGAATAAATAAATCTAAACATTTTAGTGCTTCGTTCAACTCAATATCAATGCTACATTCGTCAGGTTAAGCTTCGTCAATTTCACGAGAATACCGGCATTTATAAAAGGCATAGAAGTGTTTGGTTCGCACTGGCTTCTTTCTTTATTGCCCTGTATAATAGTGTATATTGTATTCCATCATGCCACACCTCTGGTGAAATAGAACTAGGTTAAGCGCCACCAAGTTCTCAAAGTACGGGGCAATCACAACCCAGAACCACCACAACGCCTCATTTCGTGGTTGCTTTTCTCAACCAAAGCAGCATTTATTATTGCTACGACCATCACCAAGAAACAGAGGTGAAGACGATACTGGGATTCAGTTTATCCCAGGAATTGAAATTATTATTATTATTATTACTAGCAATTCTATAACGCCCTATCTCCGGGACCAGCCCGTTCATAGACGCGTACACACATTATAAAACGTACATGGAAACAAATGTAAAATACATATGTATAAAGATGCCGGTAAATATAATAATTAGTAAGATTTACAAAATTTTATATATGTATAATGTGACTAAAATACATTACATATTTGCACAAATATTAAGATAATTAAGTAAAAGAATATATATCATGATATATAAAATTGTATTAAAAGATAAATAATAATCAATTAATTAAAATACATTATATAATAGAAATAAGTTAATTGATTAAATACGTGTTCATAACAAAGTGTCTCAGTTCCTCAGTCGATGTACGCCTGCTTAAATATATACGTTTTAAGGCAAGTTTTGAATTTATTCAAAGTCTCTATTTGACGAACGTTTATTGGCAGAGCGTTCCAGAGCGTAGGTCCAGCCACGGAGAAAGCTCGTCTGCCGTAGCCCTTGTTGTAGCGCGGGACTACAAGCAGATGTAGATCAGCAGATCGGAGGTTGCGGCTGGGCGTATACGGTATTATAAGATCTTGGATATACGCTGGAGCAAGACCATGTAAAGCCGTGAAAACAAGGACCAGCAGTTTGTACTGGATACGGCAGTGAACTGGAAGCCAATGCAGTTCGACCAGCACTGGTGTTATGTGCTGGTGCTTTCGGTGTCTTGAAATAAGTCTTAATTGCCACCGAGTTCTGTACCATCTGCAATTTGTTCATAAGTGCCTCGGAGATGCCGTACAGGACCGAGTTACTGTAGTCCAGCCGCGATGTCACCAGGGCGTGGACTAGTGTCTTACACGCATCAGTAGTAAGACAATGTATTATTTTTTTGGTAGTACGCTGACTTGCACATCCGTGACATGTGTGACGACACTGTTAGTCCAGAGTCGATTGTAATCCCGAAGTTGCGTATGGTCGATGATAATAGCCTCGGTCTTGTTTTCGTTCAACAGTAGATTGTGGTTTGATATACACTACTTCGCTTCTTCGATGCATCGCTCGATGCGGTCAACCGCATCAGCGGCTTCTCCATCCCGCGTTCCACTCAAGTCAACATACAATTGGGCATCATCTGCATAAAGATGGTATTGCAGCTTGTGCCTTATGAAGATAGCACCCAATGGCAGAGTGTATATAGAGAAGAGAATTTGGCACAGCACAGACCCCTGTGGGATGCCAGACTCGAGCAATGTTCTATGTTAGTTGTGGCCACTAATGCACACTGACTGAGTCCGGTTCGACAGGTATGACTCCAGCCATTTCAGTGCGATGCCTTCAATGCCTATGCTGCGCAACTGGTTGATTAACATCGAGTGGTCAACAGAATCAAACGCCGCAGTCATATCGAGCAGGACTGCCAGTGCACCTTTCCTTTTGTCAAAGGAATGGAGATGGTCATTCTGAATGCGCACCAGTGCTGTCTCAGTGCTATGATGTTGCTGTACGCACTTTGGAAAATGTCCATCAAATTGTTGTCGTCTAGATGCTAGCGAAGTTGGATTGCTACGTGACGCTCCAGTAACTGTGAAACAAATGACAAGTTCGATATTCGCCGGTAGTTGTTTATCGAGTCTGAATCGAGGCTTGGTTTCTTTAATAGTGGTATGATCACAGCAAGTTTGAAGTTGGCCGGCACGGGCCCCGACTCGAGCGACATGTTGATGATTGTAGCTAATGTCGGCGCAAGAATGTCAATGTTGGTTTTCACGAGTGAGGTAGGAAGTGGATCGAGTGCGCTTGATTTTGTTGGACACTTCCTTACCAAAGAGAGAACGGCATCACCACCGTCTGTGGTGATGCTGTAAAACGCATTGACTGTGCAAGACTGTTCACAATGCACGTACTCAGCCTTGACAGTTTGCAGGCGTCTACTCGATAACTGGTTGCGAATGTCTAACACTTTGCGTTTGAAGTGCACGAGAAAGTCACCTGCCAGTTGAGCTATATCAGACACAGGACTGGGCAGTTTTGGAGTAGTTTTTTTCTTCAAGTCATCCATGATCCTGAACAGTGCTTTGTTGTTACGTGCACATTCATCAATTTTTGTTGTGTAGAATTTGGCTTTCACAGACTGTATTTGCTGTTTGTAAGTTTCACGCTGTCCAGTGTAGATGTCTCGGTGAATCTGCAGCTTTGTCAGTTTCCATTTCCTCTCTGCTTGTCGGAGCTTTCGCTTAGCAAGCGATAATTCCATTATGTGGACCACGACCACGAATCCCTAACAAAACTGTACAGATCACAAAAAACTTCTCCTAATGTAGTTATAGCAGATGACTTCAACCTTCCTGATATTAACTGGGGCAAGCAGCAAACCACTGACAACAGAACTGCCAGCAAGCATAACAAACTGCTAGAAATAATTAGAGAATTTGGATTACAAAACATGGTCAACGATCCCACACGAGTTGATTCCGGCAATATCCTTGACCTCATACTCACTTCTAATCCATTGATAATTGCTAACACTCACACCACTCCCGGCATGAGTGATCATGAAGCTGTGACCTTTAACGTAAACCTAAATCCAATCCGTAACAGTAAACCACCACACAAAATGTTCCAATATAAATCTGCAAACTGGGATAAGCTTAAAGACGACATAAAACAACTAACAACAACATACTTTGACACGAACCCAAATTCAACACATGTCAACACAAATTGGAACTTTTTCCGGAACAACACCAAAGCAAAAACCAACCTCCACTGGATAACACGTGAAATAATAAGAATGCAAAGAAAACGCAACAAAAGCCATAAAAAAAACTGGACGTAATAGTGACTGGGAAAGGTTTAGGCAACTCCGAAAACAAGCCACTCAAGCTGCAACCAAATCCTACTCAGACTATCTAAACAATCACATTGGAGACAGCCTAAAAACAAACCCAAAACAATTCTGGTCATTCATTAAAGCAAACAAACGAGAATACATTGGCATCCCTACACTGCAAGCAAACGACCAACCAATCACAAATTATCACGGCAAAGCAACTACATTTAACAACCAATTTAGTTCCGTGTTTACCCAAGAAATCTACCCCATCCCCCAACTAGCTCCATCCATCTATCCCGATATGCCCTCCCTCGAAATCGGGATAGACGGAGTAATTAAGCAACTGAAAAACCTAAACCAAAATAAAGCTACAGGCCCCGACGTACTCCCAGCCAGAGTCCTTAAAGAGACTGCAGTGGAAATTGCCCCCATCATCACACACATTTTCCAGCAGTCATACAACACTTGCAAACTCCCAGATGACTGGCTCCAAGCACTAGTAACACCAATACACACAAAAAAGCCACAAATCAGACCCTGCTAATTATATACCAATTTCGTTAACATGCATCCTCTGCAAAGTTATGGAGCACATCATTCTAAGCAACATGTGGAAACACTTACACAAACACAACATCATCATCCACTTCCAACATGGATTCCAACCAGGTCTGTCTTGTGAATCCCAACTCATCGAGACAGTCCACGACTGGATGACTGCTATGGACAATAAGACACAAATAGATGCCATCCTACTCGATTTCGCCAAAGCCTTCAACAAAGTCCCCCATAAACGCCTCCTATCCAAATTAGCTTTCTATGGAATAACTGGAAACACACAAAACTGGATCAAATCGTTTCTATCCAATCGCAAACAGAGATTCTCAGTCAATGGAGCCCTGTCGGACAGCACAAATGTTACATCTGGTGTACCACAGGGCTCAGTCCTAGGACCTGTCCTATTTTTACTCTACATAAACGACATAACCGAAAATGTCCAATCTTCCGTACGTCTCTTTGCAGACGACAGCATTATATATCGCAAAATCACATCCGAAACCGACCACGAAACTCTCCAATCTGACCTGATCAAACTCCAAACATGGTCTAATAAATGGCAGTTGGAATTTAGCATATCTAAATGTGTGCATCTCCCAATAACAAACCAAACCAAACCCTGACTACATTCATATTCACTCTTTGGAATGCCACTCTATACCGCCTCTAGCCACACATATCTTGGAATAAAATTAGATTCTAAACTAACCTGGGCTAACCATATTACTGACATAGCTTCCAAATCTTCAAAAGTCCTAGGCATGATCAAACGAACCCTCGGACCTTGCAAACCTGAAGTAAAAGAAACAGCCTATAACATGCTAATCCGACCAAAACTCGAGTATGCCTCTCCCATATGGAACCCATACACTGCCACCCAAATTAAACACCTTGAAAAAGTACAACACTGTGCTGCCAGATTTGTCAGAAAAGGCCACAAACGCCAAACAAACGCAGCAGACCTAACAGCCACCCTTGGATGGTCAACTCTTGAACGACGACGCATTATCAAACAAGCCATGACATTTTACAAAATATTAAATAACATAATCAACATCACACCCCCACCAGGTCTACCAACACAGTCAAAAAACCGTGGCCACTACGTAGCCCCTAGGTGCCTCATCAATGCAGCAGTGTTCTCTTTCTACCCCCGAGCAGTTCGAATCTGGAATATTATTCCACCACCAATTACTGAACTAGAAAGCCCCATAGCGTTTCAAACAGCGATCATGAACCTCCCTTTCACCACACCCAATCATGTAAAGTGCCTATAAAATAAACAAACAAACTACCCACACCGCATGCGCACAAACAAGTACCACACAACTCCTGCGTTAGCTCAAGTTTAGGCTGTTTGGAGTAAATCACCTAAGACCACCTAAGTGTGCCAAGGCGTGTTGGGGCGCAGAGTAACTGACCGTGTGGTCAATGGAGCGTGGCTGTCTAACAGTTCTTGCAAGGAAGTGTCATACTGTTGCGACAGCTCTGCAATGTTGTTACACGGGCTTGTTGCTAGGTGTGGAAGTTCGAAGTCTGATCTGTAATTCGTGGGATTAATTGCAGCATATTTTCGATAAGAAACCCGCATCTTTGTTCGGTTCGGCTTTGGTGCTTTGAGCAGGCTGTGTACAGCATGGTGATCGGTGAGCAGGATCCCACCGTCATTGATATCAGAACGCTTCCTGACGATGGTGAAATTACGAGGTCCAAATTATTGCCGATGGTGTGTGTCGGATCACGAACATGTTGCTGCAAGTTGGTGACGTGCAGGAGATCAGAGAAGTCGGTCGAGTCTTTATTTCCAGCCTTTCCATAGTGGATGTTAACATCGCCCACGATATTTGTCCAGTCAACTGTGCTGTGAAAAGTTCCAGGAGATTGATAAACTCGGCCATAAACGTTTTGGGATGTCCTTGGGGTAATCTGTCAGCCACGTCTCTGTAAGCGCGATGATGTCAAGATCATGTTCGTGGATATAATCGGTAATGAAATCAGTTTTGTTCTTGACTGATCTTGCATTTAGCAGAGCAAGGTTTGTGCAGTTGCGAGGATTGTATGGTAATGTCAGAGTAATCAAGTTGTCACGTCGAGGTACAGGCTTAATGAGAGTTGTTGGTTGCGCTGACACAAGTACACGTATCGGTCGTTGTTTGCGTGCACTCCCACGACAACCATGGGTGGGCCGATGGAAGTAGTTATTAAGGCTCCGCTGGCCCCGTGCAGTGCCAAAGATCAAAGGAACATCAAAGGTTTTTGGCTCAGTCGTACAGTTGGCTCACTTACTTATAAAAAAAAAAATGATTAATGACCTGTCATAAAAATCTACTTATAAAAAGTCTGTGATCTTAATTGGTTTTTGACACCTTTACTTATAAAAAAAGTTTGACTGATGACCATGCCGCCGACCCACCGCGGCACGCCGCCTGTTCTTCTTAGTACATTAGAGCTACCCTCTAGTGGCTACACTTTGTATGATAATGTAGAAGGTGGTGCTTCTAGTGTATGAATGAGTAACCAGTACTGCCCTCTAGTGGCTATACTTGTTATGATAATGTAGAAGGTAGCGCCTCTAGTGTACAGTCATTTATGCGTAAGGTGGTTATATAGTGGTTATACACGAGGGATAATAGCGCCTCTAGTGGCTATACGCGTAAGGAAGTTATATAACCACTACACGAGGGCTAACGTAGAAGTACTATTATTAGGTGCATGTGTTGTTAGCTGGTTGTTTATTCTCTCGCTTACCCGTACAAATCTGTAGTCGGCGATTACAAAGGCGGCTGCTGGTGTCGTTAATGTTGACCTATGACTTTTATGCCGTCGGTGTCCTAGTTAAGCGTAGCTGAAAGCGGATACGCCGTGAGGGGACGTGAGGCGGAACGCTAAAAGCCGCTATTACTGACCTATGACCTTAGCGCCGTTGGTGCCTAGTTAAGCCTAGCTGTAAGCAATTATCGTGAGGCGGAACGCGCAAATAGACTGAAGCTGACTGGAGAACACTACTGATTCGTAGAAATAAGACTGGTTTCTAATAAGGGTGGTGTATTTTTAAGCTGAAGTTGACTTTATAGTGGATTATTATTCACGAGGATTATATTGTGAACATAGGAAAGGAGAGGGTAAGCGAAATATATTGTTATTAATGCATTACCATGTTTTAATAACCGCCATAGTTCATAGGTGGTCCGCCACCGTATGTCGATCGAGTGGGCCCTGTGTAGGGGGAAAGTCATTCCGACGAGGTGGTGTTTGGGGCGGCACCGTGCCACGGGTGACCATTTCTAACACGGCTCCACGGCCCATTCATTGCTGTAGCGCCGGCCGCCGTTGTATGCCTGCGATCGTACCCGTGGGGTGGTGGTGTGTTGCTCGCCGCTGATGTAACGGGGGCGGTGACGCGAACCGGTCGATAGCGTCATCGCTCGATGACGCACCCCGAGGCGGCGGAGACGCGTTCCGGCCAACAGCAACAGCGTCGCCACTGCGCCAAGTGCAATAGAATGCTCTTCCCCGGCCGATTCGACGACTTTTTTCGTAGGGCACGAGAACACCATTTGGTGTAAATGTGATGACAGCCTCCTTCGTAGGCCCAAACCTGTTTCGGGGTTTCTAAAAAATCGATATGTAAAACATATAATTTTTTTTAGTTATTAAAGATAAAAGATAGTAGAATTATAGGGAGTGAATATTAAAAGAAAAGATAGGTGACGTAGTGACGTACCGATCAGGATTGCGGCGCTCGCTTTCTACATTGTGCTGCTCCGGCTCTTTGTAAACGTGTTCTTCCATAGCTTTCATTTAACGGTATGTCACAGATGTTGTTTACGCGAGTTCGCTGTAGGAACGCCTGACGCTTGGCACGTAGACACCGTCACGTACGCCTTTACTCGACTGGGTTGCGTAATTTTATAAAATCTTAATAAAAGCTTAAATGTGTAAAATAAACGGTCTATGATATGAAGCAAGGACTAGAGACTCTTATAGTAAACTTATAGTTGAAAATAACGCTGTATAAAAGCAACGCGAAATTTTGGCACTAACATGACCGCTCGTTTTTTTTTGTATTTTCAATAACCTTGTTAGACTCGGCTGTTTTGTGCTATACGTGTTCGAGCGCGCGTAGGCTATTCATTAGGCTCTTATAAATACATAGGCTAAAAAGACCTCTGAATTCACTCGTTTTCAATGTGTTAACGTCGATTATTTGTCTTCGTTACCAGGGTACGGTTGTCATGTCGGCGCAAGGAGAATAAGGCGTATTGGGGCCTCTACTGAAGACGTCTTCTACGTCGGCCACTGTTACCGGTATCAGCGCGCCCGCTGCTACTGCTACTGCTGCTGCTGCTGCTGCTGCTGCTGCTGCTGCATCAACGCCGTCCGTCGCCGCAGAGGCGATCAGCGCGCCCGTCAGCGCCGCAGCATTGCCGTTGAAGCCCGTTTCTACGATCAGCGCTGCAGAGGAAGCACCACCCGGTCTCAGCGCGTCCGTTGTCGGCCACACTGTTGCCGCTGCAGGGGCTACCCCTGTGGAGGATCTCGCGTCGTCGCTCTACGCGCCAACATCGGTGAGTTTGAGCGATCTCATACAGGCGGAAGACGGCTTGTATAAGATAGCTGCACCCGTGAGAATTGCAGCTATAGCGTGGAGGAGTAAGTGCTCGTATGCGGGATGTGCCCAGTGCGGGCGTAAGTTGTTTCGTTCGAACGCCGGAACTATGATGTGCTTATCCCACGGGATACAAAGCGCGCCGAAAAACTATTTTTCGGTGCGCGCGATGGTGAAGGAGGATGTCGAACCGGAGAGCGATCACGAAATTTGGCTGTCGCAGCTCGTTTCCTTCCAAGCCGATTATATAGCGTCTATGGGTCCGGAAAAATTGCGCGACACGATCCTGACGCTCGTCGGTACGGTCGTAGAGGTTACCCTACGATAAACCTCGTGGGGTGACATGACGACGTACACAGCGCGGAGTGCGAAGAAGACCGAGTAAAACGCCTTTGAATGCCAACTAACGCTTCCCTTTCTGTGCTGTAGGACGTCGACCGGGATCGTTTACTCGAAGTATAATCGCCGACGCTTTGAGGACCGTACACGACGAGGCACCGGTGGAGCCGGCTGCCGCTATCGCCGACGCTGTGAGGGACTCCGCGGACGAGCATGAAAGTGGAGCGTGAAAGTGGAGTTTGACGCCGCCGCCGCCGTTCCGTGGCCGCTATTTGAGGTGGTCAACTATCTACCCACTTGCGACGAAGCATGCTCGACGGCCTCGACGTCATCGCCACCGGCACCGCCAACGTACGCGACCCTATACCCCGTCGTGTTGCCGGCGGCACCATCATCACCAGTCGTGACAATTTCATCGGCGTCGTCGTCGGAAGGGCTACCGTTGATACCGGTCACTCAACTACCAGCCACGGTGAACGAAGAAGCTCAACAGTCGTCGCTGTCGTTGTCGCCGCTGCTACCGATTCACGACCCCTGCAACCAGTTCCGCTCCTCCTAAAGGCGCGCGAAGCGCGGACGAAATATTTTCTGCACGCCTTCGCCGATGCGCTCGGGGAAACGATATTGGGATGCGCGCGGCGCTACTGCGGTGAAAGTGAACCTGACGAAGGGTACCCCTTCGTTCACATGGACGGGTACCGAGCCGGCCGACCTAGCCGAAGCTACCGAAGGATGTACGAAAATGTGGCTGACATATCCAGTCGTTTCTTCCAGCCCGTGCTCGATTCGTACCTAAATCGTTCGCTTGTGCCGTGCGTGACGCGACTGATACTCATGCGAAGCCGAGCTCGTGAAACAGGTAGCCGACTGGTTGCTAGGGACCGATTGGACTGCCTGCTTCCACAACGCCATACTAGAGAGCGCGGTAGAGGGCTACTTGCTGAAAAGAGCCGGACTCGTTGTTTGAACATTAATTACTGCTGGCTACTATAACGAACTTTCGTCGGGTCGATGGCTGGTGTCGAGAGACGCGAACGGCGTACCAATTCCAAGGATGCTTCTTCCACGGCTGCCCGTGTACGTGGAAGGCGACGAACGACGTTAACGCCGAGACGAATGCAATTACAACCTACCTTCGTCGTTTCGTCACCGTCGTCGAGATGTGGGAATGCCGGCGCCCGAGAGTCGATGGTGCACCGGCAGCGGCGGTGGTGATATTACGCGTTCGACGATCTTGAAGGCCGTACGCGACGGTACTCTGTTCGGCCTGGTAGAGTGCGATATCACCGTCCCGGACGCGCTGCAGCGACGCCTTCGCCGAGATGCAGCCCGTCTTCAAGAACGCCTACATCGAGCGCAACGATCTGAGCCCGTTCATGCAATGATATGCCGAAACGCACGAGCTCCTGGCGCGACCTCAGCGGACGCTCGTTGGTAGCTTTTTCGGCGTCAAGATTCTACTCGCGACGCCTCTACTACGATGGTATCTGGAGCACGGACTCGTCGTCGACCGCGTGTACCAGATCGTCGAGTACGTCCCGATCGCGTGCTAAATTCATCCGATTAGAGATTGGGCTGTAATCCAGTCGTGCCTTGACTGTTTTGGTGGCCAGTCTCACCAGTTCCGCGTTGATTTTATTCTACAACTCATAGGGGCTGTTGTAATGACCGTGAGGGATGGAGCCGGCGCGGTGAATTTCCACACCTTCTTCGGTGCAGTAAACCCCCGGTTCTCCCGTCTTGCAAGCCACGTAGAAGCAAGCGTCCACCTCTCTCACGTTGTACCATGTATGCGGGTACTGTAGCGCCACCAGCCCGCATTCCCATTCCCCCGACAGGTCGACGCGTTGCGGTAGATTCGTAATGTAGTGAGTCCACGTGTTTTCGGGGTGCGCCTTCATAGACGCGTTGCTCGGTAGCGTCAGGTAAAAGTCAGACGAGGCCATCGCGCTTCATAGACGGACTCGGTAGTAGGTAACCGAGACAGCTACTCAACAGCGCTGTCCACATATTGGAGTCGCCCTGGCCTCTCGTTAGATTGTATATACTGACGACGATAACCGTGTACAGGACGACGATCTGACACAGGAAGATGATCTCGGCTATAGGGCAGTCGTTGCCGCAGAAACGCCATGGAACGTGTTCGCGTACGTAGGGGGACTCGGTAGTGTCGACGCGGTCTTCGGGCTCGGTGACGCCGATATCGAAATTGTCTGCATTCGTTGTCACCTCGTCGGTCATCGTAGCGCCACTGCTCCGGTTCGTAGAAGGTACCGTCTAGTACCGTCCCGGCGTCGTCCTTCAAGCGGTAAACGGGAGCATCGGACGGATGCGTTTCTATGACAGTGAAGAGCTCTTCGCTCCAGTTAGCCATGTACCCTTTCTTGAACCGCCCCTTCGCCTTGCTTATACGTACGCGATCTCCCTCACGCAGTTTCGGCTTGCTGCAGCCTCGACCCTTGCCGCCGCCGTACAACCGTTGCCACACACTCTACTGGTTCGCGGCGTTGACACTCGCCGGCGATCTACCGATGCTTCGATGGTAGGCGTAGTTGTACAACCGCACGAAGTCCGGTAACGGCTCTACGTATCTCAGCGTCTGATGCTTCGTAAAGTACCTCCACATACGAGTCTTTAGCGTCCGGTTGAATCTTTCCACGACACTCGCTTTAGTTTCCTCGTTATGCGTCACGAAATGGTGGACGCCGTATTCCGTCAACAGTTTCTGAAAGGGTCTGTTGAGAAACTCCGTCCCCTTATCGGTCTGCAGCGCGTTCGGCGGTTGCTTTTGCCGCTGCAGCAGGTCCTCGAAGGCCGCAACGAGCGCCGGGCCGGCTTTACTCTTCAACGGCACGCACCACGCCCGCTTCGAAAAGACGTCGATGACCGTCAATAGGAAAGTTATACCGTCGTTGTGCTTTTTCAGTTTAGCTACGTCGACGAGGTCGGCTTGCCACCGCTGGTTTCGACCGCCTACGATAACGCAACGTTGTTTGAAACGTCGTTTCACCGGTTTGTGCAGGGTGTAAGTGTCCTGCGCCTGCTTCACGACCGGTTTGCGTACTCCAGCCGCAGCCCGGTTCAACGCGTCGACACCGCCGTAACTACCCGCCTGTTTCGGGTCGAAGTAGGCGCGCTTCAGGCGGTCGTCGTCTCGTTGAGTGGGGCGGCGCTTTCGTTGCGTACCAGGCCTCCGGGACACCATGACCACGACGACGACCGATTTACGACGAATAATATACACATATATAAAGCGAAAGCTGCTGCGACTACGCCGACGACAACGACGACTACCGACCTTCGAGGATGCATTGTGAGTGACTCCGACGGCGGCGTTTCAACCTCTTTAATACTCCTCCCACTCTCGTTCTAGCGACTTAGTGCGACGGCGACGGGTACCCTCCTCCGCCTCCCACTTTCACTCTAGAGACTCAGTTTACCTTTTTCAGACATCGCCTGCTGCTGCTGCTGCTGCTGTATGTACGCTCGATGCCAGGCGTTACCGATGAGTTCCATAGGGACGTTCAGATGCCTCATACGTTCGCATGAGGTCGTTCACGAGATCGACCATGTTACTTCCAGCGATAGGTTGACCGTCGTTACGAGGCTATATTTGGCGGAGACAGAACGTTGAAATTGGTGGTGTATCAAAGTTCATAAGCAAGTGGAATTACTGATTGATAAGTATTATTCTTGCCTTAGTATCATTCATAAAGTAGCAGTAAACATATATTGAGTAGCAGTTGTGCTTAAAGTTAGATAGATAAAGTATTTTAGGACACTTTAGTCTAGTGAGTGATAATAGGGTACGTTAGCTTACGGCTACGATAAGTTTGTAAACAAGATTTAACAAACCTCGTTATGTGGTAGAATATATAGGTGATAAAGTAACAACCATAAACTACCTACATAAGATAATATCTGTGTAAGTCAGTACCTGCTAGACATTTTGATAAGGTAGCTTTGTTGTTAAAATTAAGCATTTGCGATAATCGGGCGAACTAAGTTTATGTAGCTAGTGTCTCTCTTATTCGCTAGGGCGCTGTATAACCTAAATAAATAAGGCAGTCTAGGGTACGCAATCTTACGAAAAGTGTAACATTTGTGCACAGAAAACAGTCTTCTTAAAGACTACATAGACAGTGAATGGTGTAAACACAGTTGACAAAACTATTTTAAATAGCTAATTAGATTATTATTATTAAATAAATTATGATATGGCGCCTTGCAAGCGGCAAGTCAAGGCAAAGAGACACTTGGTGTGCGACGACTGCCACAGTTCGGTAGATTTTGCCTTATCCGGCTGTACGAAGTCATGGACAGAAACCAAGGAAGAGGGATTCACCTTTCAGTGCGTGGGGTGTTGGAAGGTGAAATGTCTGGAGAAAGAGGTAGCTAGGTTGGTAGATATTGTGAAGGGGATGGAGATGAGAATCAGCAAGAAGACAGACGGAATGGAGAGAGACGACAGGGATAAAGTTGGGAATACTGTGAAACTGAAGGAGCAGAGTAGTGGCAACAAGACCGAGGAAAGGAGACTGAGAGGAGGGAAGGTGATCGGAGGGGAAGAAAGTGGAGGATCGACGGCAGGAAATGTGACAGGTGTGAAGGTGGCAGGAGAGAAAGTGACCGTAGAGAAAGAGGTAGGAGGGAAAAAGAGACGGGAGAGGAGAGAAGGAAATGCAATGGGAGGAAAGATGACGGGAAGAAAGGAAGTGAGAGTACATGTGACAGAAGAGAAGTCGGGAGGGACGATGACAGGAAGAAAGGTGACAAGAGAAACAGCGTCAGGAAAGAATGGAACGGACGAGATTGTGACGGGAGAGCAGAAGACAGGGGAACAAGATTACAACCAGACAGATGCAAACCGTAGAAAGAGCTACACTGAGGCAGTGATTGAGGGGGCAATGAGGAAAGAGAGGGTGTTTATGGGCGATTCGATTATGAGAAAGACAGATAAGACTCTAAGCGAGGGGGAGGACGTCGTTGTTTGTCTACCGGGGGCTAGGATAGAACATGTAACTGAAAGGGTAGAGAAGGTACTGGGGCAAGGCAAGGGAGGGTCTATACTAGTACATGTAGGGACAAATAACGCAGAGAGGGAGGGAACAACTGGGATAGTTCAGAAGTACAGACAGTTAGTGAAGAAGTTAAAGAAGACAAGAGTAGAACAGATTATCCTCTCAGGAATTTTGCCAGTAATGGGAGGAAGGGGGCCGACATATAGAAACTGCAAGAGGATGGCGATCAACGCACTAGTTGAGCAGATGTGTAAAGAAGAGGGGGTGGGATTCGTAGATTTATGGGGATACTTTGTTGGGAGGGAAGATATGTACATGAGAGATGGCCTACATCTAAGTGGAAAGGGGGCAGCAGTTTTCTCAGAGAACTTGCGGCAATCTGTTGACAGTGGGACAGGCTGCATCTATTTAAACTAGATTCGCAGGGGGGATTCACAGAGAAGCCTGAAAATGGAGGCATAGATAAAGACAGCAGAAATAAATCGGCAAAGAACAGCCTGGAAAACTTTTCTGAATCAGGATATAAATGCATTTGTTTAAATGCAAGGAGCATAGTAAACAAAAGAAGTGAACTAAACATTATGGTAGAAGATATTGACCCTCACATAATAGGTATAACCGAATCGTGGGCCACCACTGATATATCAGATGCCGAATTGGGACTAACAGGATATGTAATGTTTAGGAAAGATAGAATAGGAAGAAAGGGAGGTGGAGTTATTTTATATATTAAAGAATCTATCCAGGCTTATGAAATAAAATTAGAAAGAGAAGCAGATTGCGAAGAAGCTGTTTGGTGTAACATAGTTACAGGAAACTCAACGTTAACAGTTGGGTTAGTTTATCGAAGTCCAAACATAAGCATAGAAGAGAATGAAAAAATACAAAACGCTATAAGGGAAGTAAGCAAACGGAACTGTATTATTATGGGGGACTTTAACCATGGGCATATACAATGGAAATCTCTACAGAGTATGGGGAGTGAGGACCACAAGTTTTTAGTTTTAGTACAAGATAGTTTCCTTTCTCAACATGTGCTAGAACCAACCAGGGGAGAGAATGTGTTAGACTTAGTTTTGTCCTCACAGAAAGAATTAGTTGACAATGTCAAGATATGTGAGCCACTGGGGAGTAGTGATCACAACCAGATACATTTTACCATCAAAGTAAAATCAGAAAGGAATAGTAAAAAGCAGTATAGGAGAAATTTCCACAAAGGAAGGTATAAGGACATGAGGAAATATTTAGCAAAGATAGACTGGAATAACACACTGAAGAATAAGACAGCAACCGAATGCTGGAATATCTTAAATAGTGAAATTAAGTGCATAGTCGATAAATTTGTACCTTTCAAAAAACAAGGGAAACGGTCTAAAAAGAAACACTTATCGAAAGAAGCCATTAGAAAAATTAAGTATAAACAAATGATGTGGAAGTCATATAGATGTACTGGAAATGATGAAGACTACAACATTTATAAAGAAGCACTTAATCAAGCTACAGCTGAAATTAGAAATTCAAAGAGAAGCTATGAAAAAAAATTAGCTAGTAATATAAAACATGACAGTAAGAGTTTTTATGCGTATATTCGGAGCAAACAGAAAGTTCAGGATAAGGTCGGTCCTCTAGAAGATAGTGCTGGAAATACAATATCAGAGGGATTCTTAATGGCAGAAGACCTGAATGAGTATTTTAGTTCAGTGTTTACCAGGGAAGATATTAGTTCACTGCCAGTACCAGAGACTAAGTTCAAGGGGGCAGATTCAGACTATTTAGGACAGTTAGTTGTAACCTCGGAAATGGTAGCTAAGAAAATAAGGGCTATGAAGGATAATAAATCACCTGGAGTGGTCGGGATTCCGCCCAAACTACTATTGGAAATTGTAGAACAAATTAGCGCACCGCTTGCACCAGTTTTCAATTTGTCATTAGAAGAGGGAGTGGTTCCTTTAGAATGGAAAGAGGCAAACATTATACCGTTATTTAAAAAAGGTTCGAGAAACAAGTCAGAGAACTATAGACCAGTGAGTTTAACATCAGTGATTTGCAAATTATTAGAAAGACTAATTAAAGATCACATGGTGGATTTTCTTGTTAAACATAACTTGATAAACCCATCTCAACATGGGTTTTTAAAAGCGAGGTCATGCTTAACAAATATGTTATGTTTTTTGGAAGACATCACTAGGTGGGTAGATGAGGGATCACCAGTAGATATCATCTATTTAGATTTTCAAAAAGCTTTCGACAAAGTACCACATCAAAGATTACTCCTTAAGCTAAAGGCCCATGGCATAGGAAATGGTATAATAAACTGGATAGAAAAATGGCTGAATGACAGAAGACAACGTGTAGTAGTTGATGGGGAGGCTTCAAACTGGAAATCGGTATTGAGTGGGGTACCACAGGGATCAGTACTAGGACCTATATTATTCTTAATATATATCAACGATTTGGACGATGATATAACAAGCAAGGTGTTAAAATTTGCGGATGATACAAAAGTGTTTAGAAGGATTAAAAGTGATGGAGAGAGACAGCATTTACAAGATGATCTTGATAGGTTGATCAAATGGTCTGAAAAGTGGCAAATGCTGTTCAATTTTGGGAAATGTAAATGCCTCCACACAGGTCATGGGAATGAAGAGGTAAAATATAAAATGGGGGTACTGTTCTAAGTACTACTGTAAAAGAAAAGGACTTAGGGTTAACCATTAGTGCTGATATGAAGGTTTCAGAGCAGTGCGGAATTGCAGCGTCAAAGGGAAATCAAATCCTTGGATTAATTAGGCGAAATATAGCGTAGAAGAAAAAAGAATTAATAGTACCGCTGTACAAAACAATAGTGAGGCCTCATTTAGAATATTGTATACAAGCATGGAGGCCATATCGCAAGAAGGACATAGATATGCTAGAAAGAGTACAGAGGAGAGCGACTAAAATGATACCAAATCTGAGGGATCTTAGTTACGAAATACGCCTAAAAGAATGTGGTTTAACAACACTAGAGACCAGGAGATTGAGAGGAGATCACATAGAAGTGTTTAAAATATTGAATGGTTATGAAAATATTGATAGAAACATTTTTTTCTCAGTTAAGAAAGATAGAAGGACCAGAGGACATGAAGCTACATTAGTAAAGGAGCAGTGTAGATTAGATATAAGAAAGTTCTCATTCTCACAAAGGACTGTAAATGAATGAAACAGATTATCTCCTGATTGTGTTGGTGCTAGTAGCGTGAATATGTTTAAAAATAAAATCGACACACACCTTAAAAAGGCGGGATACATGTAGATAAAAAGTATTGGACTCTCGATAAGCCAAAAGGCTTCCTTGTCCAACTGCCATCCAGAGTAATTTTCTGGATGGCAATCTTGTTAAATCTTGTTAAAATCTTGTCGTACATGAATTCACCGCGGTCGTTCCATCGACACAACGGGTCGGTTTTCATTTTCTCGATCAGGAGACGGGCTTTCCCTCTCAGCGTTTTCGGTACGCTTTCCACGATCTCGCGCTCTATACCGCTCAGCGATGCCGGGGGCAGTGGCTGGGTCGCCTCCGCCTCCTTACCCTCGGGCGTCACCATGGACACGCGTACCGGCTGCGCCGCTCGAATCGCCTCTATCGAATTGTAACGACTCAGCAGTTGATTGTACGACGCTACCTTCGCTCGCTCGGATAAATCCGAACGGTCTAGAACGTCCTTCATGTCGCTGTCCAGGCTACTCATTGCACGCGATCGGGTCGTGCTCGGTGGCTGGTCGATCAGCGGCAGGAGACTCTCCACCAATCGCGGGTCTACCAACGCCACCTTCTTAGCGTGCTGCATCACCCGATATCCTGCCTGGGCAGCGGGAGAAGGACGGTGCTCGCCAACGGAGCTAGCAGTGCCGTCAGAAAGCCACCCGAACCCGTTTGCAAGACCGCTCGCTTCTTCCTGATGGTTACCTTCGTTTTCGTTAACGATCGTATATGCTTCTTGTATTTTGTCAGTATTCTTTTCTGGTTTGCTGTCAATTTCACGTACCCTTTCAATATGTTGTACGCGCTGTCGCACAAACTACAGATGAAGTCGGAGTCAGCGTTGCGAAGTATGGCTTTCTCAACTTGTCACTCTTATATCTACGCATCATCTCCAGCATAATAATGTGCTTCTTGACACGCGCTAACGACTGACGTCCGCTGTGACGCGTTCCTCTTTTTATAATACTTTCCTTACGTAGACGTACTGAATGCGATCGTCGGGGAAAATACCCGTGCGCAAATGCACATTTTCCGCTGTTTTCTGTTTCAGATCTATTAGAAGATAACCGTAAGCTGCTGACGTGGCATCTTTGAAAGCTTCCATCATGAATTTGACTCTACCCGGATACATCTGTTTTGCCAGGTGACCTACTTGTCCGGCGTCCCGGGGGTTCTTGAATAGCACCATGTATTGTGCATTCAGGCTGATTGTGCGATTTTCTTTCCCTTTTGGAAAAACTATTCTGCAGAAGTTGTACGACGGACGCATTGCAGTGTTGACTTTTTTTAGTGAAAAAGGTCATGACCCGGCTATCGGTTTCCTCCATAAGGTCATCGAGTACTAGAAGCGTCCTCGTTTTGGCGTCTAAAATCTTGGGATCCGGTAAACCGTCTACGAATTCTATATCGGCTGTTATAGATTCGTAGACGGATTGCCACTGACCGTTACACCACAGGATTTTCTCCGAAGGCGGCTCGATCATGGAAGAAGCGAACTGTAATAGACGAGTGACGAAAGTAGTCTTACCGCACCCCGTAGGGCCAGCCACTATACACGTGAAAGGATGCTTCAACGACGCACTCATATTGACGACTGGGGCGCCGGAAACGAACGATGGATTTTATTCATTTCTTCTACATTCAGCGCGCACCTCCATCAACAATTTTCCGAGCATATTTCGGCCTTCTTTTTCTCCGTGAGCGCTACCCCAGAAGGCTTCTTTTGACGGTACCCACTCCACCAATTCGGCTTCCCCGGTAACCAATAGGGCGTCTTTCAACTTTGGTGTCCCTTGGAACTTGCTCATCAACAGGCTCTCCATACACTCAACCCTAATGGCATCCCATTCGGCTCCCGTTTTCTTTTTCTTGATTCCGTAACTTCGTCGCTTCGCTATATAGGCCGACCACGACTGTTTGATGTACTCCGCCTTTTCTTCGTCTTCGCTAAACATTGCTTTTCTAAACTGATAAGCGTGCTCGACTGATCTGAATTTCCCACCGTATGCAGTGACGCGACACGGATAAAAATTCGACAGGAACGACACCAAACCACCAAAACGTATAGGCTCCATACCGCTGATCTAGAGACACTACTGACTACACCTCGTGTATAACCACTATATATCCTCCTTACGCATAAATGACTGATTACTCATTCATACACTAGAGGCGCTACCTTCCCGCCTTACGCATAAATGACTGATTACTCATACACTAGAGGCGCTACCTTCTACATTATCATAGCAAGTATAGCCACTAGGTTGCAGTACTGATTACTCATTCATACACTAGAGGCACTACCTTCTATATTATCATACCAAGTATAGCCACTAGAAGGCAGCTCTAATGTACTTAGAAGAACAGGCGGCGTGCCGCGGTGGGTCGGCGGCATGGTCATCTGTTTTTTTTATAAGTAAAGCTGTTAAAAAACCAATTAAGATAAGAGACTTTTTATAAGTAGATTTTTATGACAGGTCATTAATCATTTCTTTTTTATAAGTAAGTGAGCCAACTGTGCGACTGAGCCAAAAACCTTTGATGTTCCTTTGATCTTTGGCACTGGACGGGGCCAGCGGAGCCTTAATAACTACTGATGGAGTGCCACCACCCCCCCCCCCTTCACAATCAGCTCTCCAGGCAGCATTGTTGAGCCGAATGTGACTGTGACCGCTGGACCGTAACCGATACAGGCAGTCTTGGGTCATGCTGGGCGTGTAAACAATGTTCTCTTTGTCCGGATCACACATTACTGATCACCAGCTTGTCAATGTAACTCAGGTGCACCAGAACTCTACTTGGATACCGCGGACATCAGATGCACAAAAGGCGCATGGAAGATAGGCTACAGTAAAATGTGAGTCCGGCCGCGACCAGCAAACCAGGGGTGTGCAAACTTTGCATTTGGTCAAAGAATGCGATTTCAAACTTCACTGATACTATTGCGAAAGTGTGCGATCGTTCTTTAATATGCGAATGTGTTTCGACATTCGAATCCACCGGATAAAATAACGGAAGTTTATCGGCGCAGTGCATTTCGGGAAATTTTTGTAATCTTGAAATGCAGCTAGTTTACTATAAGCGTAACGATGTGACTAGCTAGGGTCGTTTTTATTTTCTATGTCTCCGTTGACTGCACAACTGATGCCAAATGTGTGAACAAACTACTGACGAGATTGTAAATCAACTGACGAAGTCGAAGAAGGCACCGTCGACTATCAGCCCGGTCATTTACGTTAGAAAGAAACAAATACCATCTAATTAAGACGACTGAGAGTTTAAGACAGCGGGTAAGCCATGGAAGGAAATCGCAAGCCGGCCACGTAACCTCAAAATACCTGTGGGGACGAGATATGTAATATACAAACTGCTCTGAACAGCAAAAGGAGTTTAGTTTCCTCCGAACCTTGCCTAAAATAAATTACAGCGATTCACGTCCACGTCAATCAGTAGGCATACCTTAGCTCGTAACGTCCAATACGAATAATGTCACGGTTACCGGGCCACTCGCAGCAGCTTCGTCAACTCGAACGTATCCGACGTCTTGTCTCTTTCAGTCGAAATTTGCGAACAATCCTTCATGTCGGTGACTGTGTAACACACATTTTGAAGTCACCGAGGACAAAATACACGTCCTTCCACGCCGGCGTCATACTTAATACATATTGGTAGACCGCGTTAACAATTGGCAATTACGTCATTGCGACATATCCAGTTTGTGAAATTGTTCTGCTATAAATTAAGTTAATTAAATGCAAACCAAAAGAAAATATGCATGCACAGATCCAGACCTTGAAAAGAGGATTCCCGTTTCCCAACGAGACTCCAAGGACAGTAGGAAGCCTACGTTAAGTACGCAGGTTTATACGCATTAAGTCGCTATGCGGTTGCACACATTAGAAAGAGTTGCCCAGTTGGCGCCATGAACACGATCATTTTTCACACAAAAAATAAGCATAACAAATTATTGCAACACAAAACTGCATGTATATCGTCTACTTTTTACTTCACGTGGCGGGTACGTAAAACGTATCTGGCCCTATTTGGTCATTCCTGTTGCAAAAGCTCCACTTAAAACAGAAACACATTCAACCAAAATTAATGAAGACAGTCGTTCAATCAAAAAAGAGCAAAGCGTTTGAACGACACGTCTGCTTCTGACACAGATCAGACATTGTGGAGTCGGTCGTGCCCATGGCGTGTTCGATGCCACAATGAAAGTAAACGTGTCGTTGTAGGCCTATACAATTGATTTGCCGCATTTGACGGTGAATCTTCAGAACCATCAACTGGAGATATTGGGGTATAGTAAGACAACAAGCACATTTCGTTTATTTACATTAGTTGTAAAAGGAAAATACAGTGATGTTTGAAGACAACCCCTTGTCGTACTTCCAAGTTCTCATACAGGTTACCAACGCGAGTGACAGACGGTGATGCAGTTGTAAGTGTCTTGCTTAAGAGGCAACACGGGGTTCTTTCGTCACGTTGAGAGACCACTTTACGGGAACATGATTTTTCATTCGCAGAACGCTTCAGTTGTCGTACGTTCGTATGTCCTTCTGATGTTGAAGATTATTCCAAGAAAAGGCAAAAGCTAATGTGTTAGAACATTTTATAAGGTGGGCCGTACGATAGACATTTTGTTTGTTACGGCATGAATGTCACCAGGTCTATTCTGCAAACTATAGGGGGGCTACAACCGATGGTTATACGATGTCATATCCTGTATGACAACGGTAACCTAATTCGAATGTCCTGGTCGTAGCGTACAGTCAAACAGTTATTACCGGGTGAACGCAAAAATTGCGCTGCTTATCTGATTACCTATAATTAGACAGATAGAATACTCGTAAGTCCATGGCGCCTCAACAAAGACACGAAGCATAGAAGATTTAAAGCGCGATGGTCGAAATTAAAAATGTTTATTATAGCAATCGAACCAATCATTCGGTGTCTACATAGTCTTTGGCCCGCGACTCCCAGCATGCTTCTGTCGGTGCTCGCCTTCGTACAGGCGGCTTATGCAGTCCTGCTATGCGCGGAAACTTTAATTTTGTCTTCGTCTTTGAATTTCTTCTGATCATCCCGAGTCGACTCCGCGATCCTTCGCGACGAGATGTGAGCAGTCCTGCGAGAGATGGCGCCACGAGACTAGCTGCACTGATGTCTGGAACCTCGAATTCGTCAGTCTCAGCTTTCTTCGCAAACAGCCGACCGTCGCTTTCAATACAACGACTGAAACAGGACGGCATTGTGTGGCTAACAATCTGTTGGCGATTGTCTGCTGAAAGTCCCATTAAAGATAAAGAGGACATATCTTGTAATATTATTTGACATTGCTGTTTTACGTTTAGACCCTAATGTGTCCTGTCAAATAGGAAACATATACATTTTTGCATGAATGTTTTTGTATTGCAAACGCCACTTTTTTTATTTGGAAGACTTTTAAAAAAAAATTTTTTTCATACTGTAGGGTTTATATACGTGAAAAATCTGCAGATTTATAAATTAACTAATTGAACCAAGTTTTGATTATTTACGTCTTATGGGGAAACGTTGAAAACGAGTTACCAAAAACCGACACGTGACGTACCTGCAAGCGGTTGGACCAAGGACGTCGCAGAAATGTGTCTGTGTTTCCCGGTGATTGCACGACCTGCCAACACAACAAACAACAACCCATTTTATAAACAATTTACATGAAGCCAAACCAGACATTTGTTACAATCTATCAGTAAGTCTGATCCTGTGTCGGGAGAATGAAAGGAACAGAGAGAAAGAATAGAAGGCGAATGGTTGACGTGACTTGAAGAGATCGAGGTGCGGTGTAGCTTAACTGGGAAATTGGTAAGAAGCCGCATGTGGCGGCCGGGTCACATGCTAGGAATGTACGCAGGCAGACAACCAAAGAGAGAAGGGACGGAGATGACGGCCGCAGGAGAAACATTATCTCGGCAAATTCTGGTCTACCCAAGCGATATTGCATGACTATGAAACACCATTAGCATTAACTACTAGCACAGAGAACTATGCAATTTTAATATTACATTCTGAAGAAGATCTGATCGTTGAGGAACCAAGTGGATCCTGCGATCAGAATCATTCTGAGGTATCCGAAGGTAATAGCAAAATTAGTAGTTATGTGCAGAATATGGTTATATGCAACTGGTAAGTTCTAGCTGCGTCGGATATCTTACGTGTTTTGTCTTAGAAGCATAGCATTCCAAGAGATGTATAAGCCCTGCACTTATGTCATGTTAAACATGTTTAAAACTATTATAGTTTTAAGGTGAATGCTACTGTGTTGGAATTGGTAGACACCTGTCGTTAGCATACAACTTTGATTTAACGCAAACAATCAGTGATGACATCGTTGCAACAATTAGGGTATTTCCACCTAACAACGAATTGTAAATGTAACGAAATCCCAGGTTCGTTGTTAACAGAGAAACGCAACACAAGACTGGTGTGGGCCACTCCACTCCGGAGTGTGGCAGCAACACGTTTTTATTCAACACCTAATTCTCTCTGGCTACACGACCCCACGTCGTTCTGTCAGTCACTATAACTATCACCGTCCGCGCCGAGTTCCAGACTTTATGTAGTGGCCATAATTGCTGCTACTCTTCGGCCAGTGGCACTGCTAGCCACTGTAGCCAACACCGTGGCTCCCATGCATGCAGACCTTCAACTCCCCGCCATCCAGGCCGAGCTGCGTCTAACAACTGCCGCTATCTACTCCAAAATGTCAAACAGCTGCCAGCCCAGTCTATTCTTAGCTGCCACATCTGGCTTATTACAGAATAACTTGTTATGTAAGTTGCACCAGGCTGACCTTCTGTAGTCCGGCCATTGCAGTGTTTCATGCAAACGACCAATTGTTGGACACCAAACATTAAAGCTGTTGAGACCATTCCCTTCCCCGACAGGGGTTTTGAGCTTTGGTGGACGGACTGCCGATTCCTTCCACGCGTTATCCCGCCCTCTTCAAATGCCAGTCATTTTATTCAAACATTGATTTTCCCCAAAGAAAATGACTGGCTGATTGCTGACGGTGCCTTTATGATGATTGCATGCATGTTTACCATTTCATTAAACAAAACCTGAAAAAACATAAGTGCGTGTTTTATCGTTTGTCCAACGCAGTTGTGCGGTCAAAGGAAGGGTAGATAATAGAAACTAAATAAGCTAGCGACGTCGCTGTGGTTACATTCTGCGTCAGTACACTGGTTAATTATGTCCCGAAATGATCCGCGCTGACCAAGCTTCCGTTGTCTGATCCGGCGGAAGTTGAAATCTAAGTAACTGTCGCATGCCACGGTGGAGATCTGTATACTGCGAGAATTGATAGGGGCTACGCACACACAAGCTTACCCCGATTCTTTTAAACAAATGCATAAATATTAATATAGGCTATGTTATTAATAATTATTACTATTATTATTGTTATTATTATTTATTAATTAGCATTATCCTTTTAATGTTCACCGCGTGATAATACGGATTAGCATAGCATCGTCTTAGCACAATTTAATTACCGGAACGCGTTCGCATAATAAAGAATGATCGCACAATTGTTTCAATCACTTTCTTGAAATATTAACTATCATTTTTTGTGCAATGAGAAATCAACAAAACGCGTTAAAGCAATGTTTACAACAGATCTATGCTTCATACCTGTCTCGTAATCTGACGCGCTCCGCTTTGTCGAAAGCGTGTCGGTGATGGATAATTTCGACTAGAGTATTCATTGATGGCACTTGGCCGTGCCGACGCCTCTGGCTGCCGGGATCACCATATGAAGGCAACTTCTGTCTAAAACTAAACAATAATGTATCGTGTTAGCTGACGTAGTAACACATTTTGTCACGTTTCTTGTTAATAATACTTGTGCATGTCCGACATGGGTGGCCAGTCTTCCCAAGAGGGCGTACAGTTTTGTGTGAAAATTTTAGAAATATGCTAACGTCAGTGTTAGGCCTGATGCGCACTTGGCACAACACATATGTTCTTGTTCCGTGTGCTTTTATGCTACAAAATGACATTAATTATATAGCAAATAGCATGTAGCCGATCTAAAATTAATAATACGATGCACTGTAGTCTAGAGTGCACGCGGAGCTGCAAAATTTGGAAGTGCTTCGGTGTTTTTTTGTGGAAATGGAAGGTAGTCAGGTTTCGTGGTAGGCCAATGTTTTCTCAAAACATCAGTAGTGTCAACTGCACGTAGTTTAATGCATTTAAAAAGTGTATACAGATTCATAAGCAAACCTTAATGGTGAGTTAGTCCAGTCTCGACGCGGCAGTTCTCCATTGAAGCGACCATTGTTGTGACGCACCGTGATTTTTCGATCTGTAAGAACCATTGCAATTATGCTGTTCTTAATTATACTTCGTCATGCGTGTATTTGTGCGCGGTGAAGTTACGGACGTGTCTAAGTAAAACGTACAGTATGGGTCTAAATTGAGGTAGTCCCTATAGTCCAGGAGTTTTATGGCCAAAATATTAGGGTCATGTTGGAACAAATTGCAACAGAAGAAATTCTTGCAGATTTGAAAGCAGACATATATCCTAGATAACATGTCAAAAGTATACAGCTCTAAAAATTGGGGAACATTGTCAAAATTACATACGTTTTGGGGCCCCATCAGTAGCTTTTTCCTGTGCGATTTCGTAACGATTTTATTTTCCGGAGAAAGAATGAGCAAGATAATCTTTAATAATCCAAATGCGTGTTCTTAAATACGCACATATTATATTCAGAGAACAAAACAACATATACAGACATTAAAATATTATAATATTGCCTTAATTTTTCAATGAAAATGTTTATTGGTATTAAAAATGCACAACTAGCTGGAATTACGTGTCCAAATCGTCTCCTATATATATATATATATATATATATAACATAATTATGCTCAGCATAACAATTATAATGACCCCTTGATATAAGGTCAACATATAAATACACGAATCTAGCTAATAAGCTTAATTGAGAACAAATTGCCGTATTCTCTGACATATGTGCATTCCTATTTAAATATGCTAATGTCACGAGCATTGACCTATACGTCACATAACACAAATGCATTTTAACATTGCGCATAATAATTATAATGAACCCTTCCGTAATGTAAGGTGAAAAAAGTATACATGAATCTCTAGGGTCCAAAATGGTAAGTTCTTATATAGCACAGTATCCAGTCCCCAGGACTGCTCAAAGCGGTTTACACTTTACTCCCTTGCAGACTTATTCAATCGAACACCATCTCGACTTCTCTGGGAAACATCCAGCCACGCTGCAATTAATGCGCGAAGACTTTTCGTACACAAATATCCACCACTGTCTATAGCCAAGTACTCATTCATACAGCTGAGTGAACTGGGGCAACACAGAGTGAACGAACTTGTACAAGGTTCGACACGGCAGCACAGGATTCGAAATCGAGTTCTCTCGATTGATTGTCCAATGCCACTGTTCTCCACACAAAAACGTAATTGAGGTAAAATCGCAGTATTAATTCATCATTAATATCACAAGAGGCCAACGAGGCTTTTCAGCAGGGCTAAACACCTCCAAATCATCTTTATTTTAGGCAAAGAAATAATTTTATTTCCAAATAAAACATTATATATTTCAAAACTATGTATATGAAATTGTGATATTCTCGTATAGAATCAGCTATAAAGTAACGTTATATTTCACCTTATCTCACCCCTTAAATATTACAGCATCTTCATTGCACAGATATAGCTAGTATGTTGTATGCGTGTGAATATTTGGGATGTAAATGTGTGATGTGTGGTGTGTACAAATATGAAACCACGAAGACAAATTTATGAATCTGAAATGACCCGTGATATAGAATACCTCGAGGTATCCCCGCACGAGGTATTGTGTCACGCTACACCGGACTGCAATCTGTGGAGCAGTTACACCGGATTGCGCAACATGACATCAGGTGCTGGAGGCAGGTCTGTCAGAACGACGACGGAAGCAGATAACCGACGCTCGTCTTCTACCCCAAATCTACTTGTCTCTCGTGGCTTATACCCGTCCACTCCTGCACTTGCTGGTACACCCGCTGGTACACCCGCATGCTGTGTCAGCGGGCTGCTGCTGTAAATGTCGGAAGTAAGGTCGTTGGTTGAATGTGCGCACTCTTGATAGTCACCTTCTTACAAAACCTTCTGTACCTCAAAGAATCCGCACTGCCTTCCGTTTCCGTTGTAAAGGCATACAAGCACCATTATATTTTCTGCTACAACATGCTCTGTTGAAGCTATGGAGCGCAGTAGCGCAGCGGTAAGAGTTCCGGACTCTCGACTGAGAGAACGCGGGTTCGAATCCCGTGCGGCGGTGTCGAACCATGGGCAAGTTCGTTTACTCTACATTGCTTCAGTTCACTCAGCTGCATGAATGAGTACCTGGCTATAGACAGTGGTGGATATTTGTGTACGAATAGTCTTCGCACATCAATTGTAGCGTGGCCGAATGCTTCTCAGAGAAGTCGAGATGGAGTTCGATTGAACAGGTCTGCCAGGAAATAAAGTGTAAAGTGCTTTTAACAGTCTTGAGGACTGGATACTGCGCTATATAAGAACTTATCTTTACCTTTGAAGCATCACGCTCGAAGATCTCGAAGTTGCGACTACCTAGTCGCATTTGCGAATATAATATTACGCCTGCGACTAGATAAATTGCTTTAGTTAATTACTGTCCTGACAGTTTGGGCCCAGTATGTAGATATAATAAAAGCATGCATGGCTAGGTCCCATTACATAAATGTATCTGGATTTTTTTACAAACAAAATATTATGTAGAGTAGCAAAGATGATAATTCAGAATGCTGTCCAATAAAATGCCATGACATGTATAGTTTTGCATTTTAATTTGTCAACGCATGTATGCTCCTAAAATATACATTTTGCTCCTAAATATTTCAATGTAGGAGCGCAGCGCTCCTAGCTCAGAATGTTAACTTCGAGGCGTGGCGACTACCAAGACTATTCAGCTTGCCTCTGGTGCTGACTGGAGCCAATTTTGGGTGAAAGTAGCATTGTTTGCCTAGCTGGCCTGTTACGGTCTCTCTCTCTCTCTCTCTCTCTCTCTCTCTCTCTCTCTCTCCTCTCTCTCTCTCTCTCTCTCTCTCTCTCTCTCTCTCTCTCTCTCTCTCTCTCTCTCTCTCTCTCTCTCTCTCTCTCTCTCTCTCTCTCCTCTCTCCTCTCTCTCTCTCTCTCTCTCTCTCTCTCCTCTCTCTCTCTCTCTCTCTCTCTCTCTCTCTCTCTCTCTCTCTCTCTCTCTCTCTCTCTCTCTCTCTCTCTCTCTCTCTCTCTCTCTCTTTCTCTCTCTCCCCCTCTCTCTGTATCTCTCTCTGTCTCTCTCTCTCTCTCTCTCTCTCTCTCTCTCTCTCTCTCTCTCTCTCTCTCTCTCTCTCTCTCTCTCTCTCTATATATATATATATATATATATATATATATATATCAGCCCCCCCCCCCTCTCTCTCTTTGTTTCTCTCTCCCTCCCTTCTCTTTCTGTCTCTGTCTGTCTGTCTCCCCCCCCCCCTCTCTCTTTCTCTCTCTTGCCCTGTCTATGTCCCTGTCTCTGTCTTTAACCAGCGTCGTCCCTCCCTTCTCTCCTGTGTACATACCTTGGCGGGCGAGCGAGTGGTTTCACGTCGTGGATGTATTGTTTCTCGGCGTTGCCCTGCGCGTCAGGCAGGAGCATCCAGCGCCTCGGCAGCTCCTCGTCATCAGTGTCATCTCCGTGGCGACTGAGGTGACGTTTTCGTCCTCCTCCTTCGCTGAACATCCCTTGCTCGCTCCCGACGCTCTATATGACGTAGGATGGAATAGAGCTAAGCAATAATTGTTTACTAAATGAATCTGTAACGAGATGAGTGAAATCGAATTGAAAAAATAAGCTTTAAATCAGCTTTTTTGTATTCGCTAAGTGCAGACATGTTCTTCTTGTTCTTCTAGAAGGAAGACGTTTTAGTGTTTCGTATAATGCAAGAACAAATTATTGTATTCCTGTATGTATATTGTAGCAACTCCCGAGCAAGCCTACAGCTGTTTCCAATAAATTAGAATAACCGGCAGCAAGAACAGTTCTATGCAGCACCGTGTCAAACAGTGAAACGCAATTGTTTAGCGGTGTGTTTCGAATGTGTTGTCTGTGGCACACGAGACACAGTGCAGACTAGCACGGGGATTTCACAATTGTTCATTTGGTTCATGGAGGTTTCTTAAAACAGGAATCCTCCTAGCAAGAGTCCACATTATAGGTAACTAGGCATTGTTTAACGGTCAAGGTTATTTGGCCGACTGGTTTCTTGAGTTTATTTCAATTACTGCATTCAATTGTCGGGCGTAAGTTCAGTTGGTAGCTATCGTTGAGTTGAATGATTATTTCACGGACCTGCTTACAAACTAACAGCTTTGTGCAAGCTTTGTCCAACACCTGTTGAGACATGCTTATAGGTGCCCAGTGGGTCTGCAACATATTAACTATGTTTGTTAGTCACTTACTTATAAAGCTACTGCCCGCTACACCAGGTTTGCGACTTGTCGTTCCTCCATGACGCTATACGTTCAACTTGTTTTACGCAGCAAGTTCACGACTGGTAATTAGCGTGTGCGTATGGTGTCTTGGTGTCGTGTCGGTTCAGCGGTTCGTTTGTAAAGACATTTTATTTCCGTTGGCTAACTGTGCAGTAGTAGCCTAGACAAGTCAGCCGGTTGACGGGGGGGGGGACTAATACTAATCCATACACTGGCTTACTATGTGTGCACCGCAGTCGGTCATGTAGTTAGGATAGTCTATTTTATCAGATATAATTACCTAGTTGTTAACGTGCTTAAATGTTCCCGGTGTGTTTATGAATATGAAGAAGTGGGCCTATTGTTCAACACATTAACTAGTATGGATTTACAAACATTTTACCCCTTAAGATTTCTAAACTGAACGGCGTCTTAAAATTCCACGAGTAAAACCAGTAGTCAATAAACTACCTGGGTACTTTTATTGGCCAAAACAGGTTGAGACCATGTAGATTATGTGTACTAGAAAGACAAATCGTGTTATGGACATATAGAAAGTAGTTCCGGTTTGACCAGTTGGGCTCGATTGACTCCGGCATAACATACAAAATTCATTCATATTTACTGGCAATTAGCAAGTAAGATTACCATGGCGGAAGGGGAACTGGTACAGAATATACACGAAGCGGAAGAACAGTAAACCCCCGCCCCAAAACATAAAGAGTTTGATCATGAAGCAAACGGCCCCCTTGGCAGAGATCGGTTGTCCAGCGCAACAGGCAAAACATCGAATAACAGGTCAAGGCCGGGGTCACGGCAAGCGAGTCTCGACGACAACACATCTATAGAACTGAACGAATACCAGGAAAGTGACACGAAAATGGAAGAATTATTAGAGCATAATCACATCCCTTCCTCAACGAAACCTAAAGATCAGTGTGTTCAATCCAATCGCTATTCTCAAAGACAATGTGCCAGTAATTCGACACCGGCGGCAACGTCGCTGTCGCCGGCGACCACACCCGCCGTCTTCGGGCCCGGGCCCGGCTCCGGTACCAGCCCGGTGACTGTCACAATAAATGAAGTCCCGTCTCAAAGAAACTTGCCATGCAAAATAAACTACGATGTTGGTCCACAATCTGCATATAGTGATAAAGACAACTTGACATTTGATAAATCACAGGTACAGTCAAACAACCCAGAGACGTCGCCAGTATGTGCAAGCAACATAAACAGGAAATGCTAAAATGCGAAAGTTGCCTAGACATAATGTGTGCGAAATGCCAGCAGATGGACACAGTACTTATTCTGAAACAGTATGACGTCAGTTGGTTCTACAACAAATATAAACCGAAGGCACTTAACGCTATACATACAGTCAAAGAAATAGAAGACCGCTGTGCAGAATACATAAATAACAAAACGCATCATCCGAATAGAAACGTCACTTGAAGAACAAGCAACAAAAAAGGATTTAGAGCACACAGACAAATAACACACACGGACACTACAACAGGAGGTCAGCAAGCTGATACAACATCAGACACACACTACAGTCAATCATCCAACAATGACAACACAAGCCAACCAAGACCTGGCCACAGCAGTGAAAGAAGAAATAACAGAAAGAGAACAAATCATGGCAAAAACACTCAATCTAATCATCCATGGTATGAAAGCGAACGGCCAAGATTTACACGAAGTCAAACAGATGATGACAACTTGCCTAAAGCTAGATGCCGCACCAGAATCAGTCACTCGAATTGGCCAGCCAGACCACAGCAAACCCAGAATGGTCCTTGCCGTCATGAGAAACATAAACGACACAAAAAAGGTACTAAGTAAAGCCAATGAAATTCGAAACAGCTCAGAAGAGAGGTACAACACAGTGTTCATTAGACCAGACTTAACACCAAGACAGAGAGCCGAGTCAAAAAACTTACAGGCTCAGCTGATGCGGAGAAGAGAAGACAATCCAAACAAGACCTACAAAATGTACCGAAGCGAAATCATAGAGACCCAGTAGAAAACCGGGACCACAATGCACATGCACATAGAAACATAGCACCACAAAGAAACAGCAAAGCACGGCATGCACTAAGGACATACTACACCAACATTGACAACTCGATACTTAACAAATATGATGAACTACACACCATTGCGCAAGAATACGATGTGATTGCCCTCAACGAGATAAAAACCTAAGAATGGAAATGCACCAAACCTGACAATCCTCCACATACCAGGATTTGATCTTTTTACGAACGACCTACAACGACCAAATACAAGGGGTACATGCATATGCATCAGGACTGAATACAAGGCATGCCAATATACCCACCCAAGCATTGACCAGTTTGTAGATGCAGTGTGGATAACATTCAATGCAAAAGACACATGTAATCTAATAGGATGCGTCTACAGAAGTGGCACACCAGAAGCAGCAAGGCAAAGAGACAAGCAACTACATGCAGCCCTCAGACACAGCTCGGAAGCATCAGGAATTACACATGCTCTTGTAATGGGAGATTTCAACCTCAACAGGATAGTATGGGATCCTGAACCGTTTATCCCGCACACCTACAGGGATGGTTCTGATGAACAGCGGTTCATTGAAGTAATTAGGGACACATACTACCATCAATAAGTGCACAAGCCAACAAGATACCGACAAGACCAACAACCAACACTGGACGACCAGATCTTCACAACAGAAGAAAACACAATAACAAATCTAAACTATGGTCCACATTTCGGAAATTGCACCCACATCAGTCTCACCATGAAATTTAAAACATATTTGTGGCGCAACTACTGAAGAAACGGATCATTTACAGCTATGACAAGACAAACTATGGAAAAATGAAAGAGATGCTAAAACTAGATTGGACAACAGTACCAGATGGAATAAACCCACAGGAGGCAACAGACAAACAGGAGAAAAAAATTTGTTTAACAGTTGATGAATGCTTACCACACTATACCATCACCGAGAATACCCGAGCCAAGCCAATGTGGCTGACTCAAGCTGCCCTGAGAAAGGTAAGAAGGAAACACAGCTCATCGATCCGATACCTAAATACAAAGGAAGGGGAAGACTACAAGGCCTGCATCAGATGGAGGAGCACAGCTCAACATGCAATCAGAAGAGCACGCAGACAGTTTGAACATAAACTAGCCAGGGAATGTAGGACGAAGAATAAAGGAATCCGAAAATACATCA